>JASFAX010004520.1:0-39135 GCA_030737875.1 Allium sativum
AAAATACACTCTTTAGATTTCAAAATACACAAATTTTCTTTCTCAAAAACATGTTTAAGAAACACTAGTACTTTTACCTCCAGCCAATCTATAAAATACTACAATAAAAGCAGAAAATATATTCGTATTTGCAAAAAAAAAAAAAAGATGCACTTTAACCAAAAAAAAAAGTTTATAGATATGTGAGATTAAGTACAAATTTATTTTTAAGTAAATAAAAAATAATAACAAAAAATTATCAGAAAAATATTCATAATTAAATTCGTTATGCATAAAAAAATTATGTTTTTTAACAACAAAAAGCATTAATTTTAAAATTTCTACAACCTCTTATCGAACCATCTCAGCTCTCTTCTAATATTTTTTATTTAACTTTATATATTACAGTTAATTAAGAATCTTAAAACTATAATTAAACTTAGTAAACTATTAGTTGTTGATGTGTCAAACAAATCATAAAAATAAGAAAATTTCAATATTTGCACAATATTCATATTAACAAAAATAAGGAATGAAATTCATTTGGATATGCAAATACATTAGTCACATAACATTATTATATACATAAGCAATGATTGTAAATTAATTTATGATTCATCTATATCGATACAGTAATGCATTGTAGAATACTATTTTTAGTTTTAAATATTTATATTTTGATATTTCTATAGTTATGTATAACTTCATTGACCATTTTCTAATCTTCCATGTTTAATATCATATATTTAAATTGCTTACGCAATCTCAAATTATATTTTAAAAATATGTTTAAGTATACATACGCATACAATTTAAAACAACTGTGTTTAACTATATAGATACCACGGTTCAAAATTCCGTTTTCCGTTTCCGTTCCGGTCATTGATGATTTCTGAAATTTCGGTTCCGTTTCGGAAATTCCGGTAATTCCGCTTTAATTCCGGTTTTCAAATTCCGGTACTTGTTTGTATATTACATTCTTACAATACTTAGCCGCTCAGTTAAAAACCTAACATAATACAAGTAGGAATATATGACTAATCGATAACATATAATATGGTACTAAGTTTGCCACCTATATCTTATTTATAATTTAGAATTAAACAAGTATATTCTTAGCTGCACATTTAAAAGCCTAACACATACAAAAACATAATGATATGTTGCAGCCCAATTAAGGGAAGTCTTAGCTGCACGTTTAATAAACAATAAACATAGTCCACACTCATTAATTTATAATTTGATAATTGCGGCCCAATTATACACTTGCCTATCTGTAAAAAAACACAAACGTAGTTCGTTCTCTTCCTCAAACCCACGGTTCCTTCTCGTTTATTACTCAGAAAAACGATATGCCTAAATCGAAGATCGAATTAAAAAAAAAACTCGCAGAAGCTATTCGAGGTCAACGGAGACAACCCTAGCTGCTTTGAAGAAGAGTACGTTTAAGAGATCGAAGACGAAGCGAAAACAAATCAGTTTTCTTGTTTTTTTTCTGATGATAATTTCATTGGTTTTCTACGTTTTTGTAGAAGGGTTTAGATTCCTTTTCATGTGATATTCTGTTGAAAATTTGGGGTTTTGCTGGAAGACAGAATTTTGGATCGACTGAGATGATTAAAGTATAAAGATGCTTCCTTTTCTCATGTAATTAAATCATTGTGTTTGCTGGTTTCTCTTGTGATTGAATTATGGAGTTTTTATGAACGATAGGATTTTGATTTTTTTTTTTTTTTGGTGATGTTGTGACCGGAACGGAAAATATCGTGATTTTCGGCCCGTTCATCGCCAGAAACGGACCGGGATGGTCGGAGTTCCAGCGTGCTGGCCGGAATTTAGAACCTTGATAGATACATAAATCACATACATATATTTATGTTATAATAATAATAATAAATTTAATACGTAAATTAACTATAATCATTTATGCACATAAATAATAAATTTGTCAAACACAACGTAACCAAAAAAAAAACTATTTTTAACTTCAAATAACTCCACATTAAAATCTTTATAATCATTTTTATGAAATCTTTCTCGATTTATTCATATTATTTAGTTTTAGTCTATGTATTTTAACTAATTACCTAATTTCAAATTTAGCATATATAAAAGAAATAAGTTAAATGATATTTGCTAATTCATATAAAATAATTATATGTCAATTTCAAATAGAATACTTGCTCATAGAAGTAAAAACAACAAAACTTACCATATATAAACAACAATAACAATTTATATTATATTTATTTTGTTGGATTCATTGCATGTTATATAATAAAGTTCCAGTTTTAACATTAAAATTTTAAAAATTATATTTTATAATATTATCGTGTGCAACGCACGGGTTACACACTAGTAAACTATAAATTCAAATATACTTATGGCAGCCACATGAATTGTTCACATAGTACTTCAAACGTGACCACCATGCTAATCTACTATGTATCGTTCCAAGTCAGATATCCCCAAAGGGAGGATTAGTTTACAAACGACACTTACCATACAGTATAAGATCAGCAAAATAAGTCTACAGATTACTACAGGGTAAATGTGAATGGCACTAGAGAAGCATAAGTCGGTATACCCATCAGTAGTGAGTCTACGGACCTTGTGGAGGAGGTGGCCCTCTGTTTGCTCCACACCCACCACCACCACGAGGTGCTGAATACTGCTTACTATAACTATTACTGTTATTACTATTCCTATAATATTGATGATTATTAGTGTAAATTATACCACCGCCACGAGGTTGCTGGGTGTACCCACCCCTACTAACATTACCACATGGTCGCCACATCATCTGTGTCCCACCATGTGCATTTTGTGCACGAGGCACATATGGACTGGCCACAGGTCTTTGTGGCAACTGCATAGATGGCAACTATGGTGGCTGCGCAACCACTGACTGGGTGACGTGGACGGTTGTTGTAGCCATGACCCCAAGGTTAGTTTTGTACATGCACATGCGCATGCACCGCATGGTTATTATTTATTTGCAGCCTGTGTGCATTGGATGAGCGAAAGTTGTACCCGTTGTTTTGAGGATAGTTCTGTACCCTAGGACTGTTTTGATTTCTACTGATGTTGGGATTATTCGACGTGGAAGCAGCAACAGTAGGAATAGAATGGTTTGCTTGCCTCTGCATGTGCGGAACTGAAATACCATTGGAAATCTGGGTATGTTTGGGTTTATACAATTGCAAGCAGTTCAATACTAGTCTATGAGCAGCTTCAGCCAGCTGCATTCCTGTTACTACCCCTGTGAGGTTTTGCCTTCGATTGTCTTCAAGCTTCAGCTTGCTGCCTACATGCCATAACGCTGGTGTCGGCTTCAAATCACTGCTTGTGATAATCTTTTAGGAAATTCAACTCCTGCAGGTAGCCTAAGAATGTGTTCAAGTTCGTCTGGAAGTTGGTATATCGAACATATGACTTGATTTCCTACTATATCATCCATTCTAGCAACAGGAGAACGATATGCGTTTGGAAGTTGGTATATTGAACATATGACTTGATTTCCTAATATATCATCCATTCCAGCAACAGGATAACGATATATTGAAGGGCATGGTTCACCATTACAAATTGATAAATACTCATTCATCTCAATGCTGATGGCGGGATCAAGTTTCTCCTTGATTTCAATCCGTTCTTTTACTGGAAGTTGTCCGTATTTTTTGTAAAAGTTAATAGAGAAGTAAAGAGGGTGACTTGAATTAACGAAAAGCAAGTCAAACATCACGTTGTTCCTCCCGCTTTTCTTCTTCCGTCGAAGTATGCTCTACTTTTCTCATTTCGGCAAGCGGGCGTTCTTCGTCAATAAACGACAGTTTTATTACACCCTGCCAAGCAAACCTCTTGCCATTCATGTCCACTTCAAAATCGGTTGGATAGAAATCAATAGTAGGGTACCCCGGATCAGACATCAATGTCCGATAGTGCAATGGAAGTGCATGTGAACTTACAACCGAAAAAAAAACCTCATCAACTGATCAAATGGTTTAAAAGGGGTGCCGAGTTTGAAACAAATGTTCAGCTGCTCCAAACCCTTCATGTCAGACACAATGGATGCATAATGATAGGGGTAGAACCATCGCCACGAACAAACACCTTTATAATAATAGTGCATAATCCAACACAGACCTTCAGTATACATCTCTCTGAATTTCTTCTATTTCTTCTGGAGTTTTTGTGCAAAATTTCTCTTCATGGTATCTCTCTTTCCATCCAACCTCTCCCAGTTTAACTTTGTCTTCTCCAGGATTTTCAAAAAGGAATAGATCTAAATTTGCACGAAGCTTTTCCTTCAGCCCTTGCTTTAAATTCGTCTTTAATTTCCCGTAACTCGTCTTCACAGTTCTGCACTTCAATATCATTTTCAGCCTTCACTATAGTGGCACCAACTGATGTCCCTCCAATAAAAGTTCGTGCAACTTTCTAAGCTCGACATTCAATTTCCATGTCATCCGATCTTCTAGTTTGCTTATTAGCTTTAATGTCCAGCACAGAATGCGGCAGTAGCTAGTCCTACTTGATTATCTTTTTTGGTAGACAAATTATCATTCGTATATGATTCGTCTTGTTCATATGGTGAAGGAGAAACACCACAAACAACTCGTGAACTCTGATAACTGGTAACAGGAATTACACTTTCGAAGCTAATTTGAGATTCTAGATGACAAGCTCGCTTTATTTGGGTTTTAGCCCACTTGATTTTCTCTGCTTGACGTTGATTCATGTTAGCTCTCTTTTGCAAAATGTTGCCCTCGAACAATCCAACAGCTTGAATGAAATGCTCAACCCTGCTGATATATGGCGTAGGGCCATCAGTCAAGTATTCACCCATTGCATTGAATTCCTTATAAACAGTCATCAACAAATTCATTGCACCCTCACGAATATCTAAAGTTGGCATATGCGGGAGAAAGTCATTGCCAATGAAGAAACACATGAATACAAAATCGTCAACAACGCGTTCTAAATCAATCTCAAAAGGTGGATTAGGTATCCTAAACTCAACATCAAGATACTCTCGAATTATCCATACGTGTAGGAACTATTAAGGCTTTATGGGAAACGCCTTACCTTCAGATTTTTCAATAAAATCATCGGGTTGGTCTCTTGAATCGCATTTTGCTGCAAAATGGCCCATTTTGTCCACATATAAAGCACTTATCTTGTTGTCCAGAAGTGAAAACAACCTCTATTGTATTTCATGAGTGGACATAATCAAATCTGCGTCCAAACCATACAAAAAATGGCACGTATTTGGATTATAACCAGGATGGTTCCGCTGAAGCCTAATATAAGACATAATTTTATATTCACCTTCCCCCGGAACATTTGCATCTGAAAGAATGACTTCAATCTGCTTCCATCCAGAGTCATTATTTAGTCTCAGGTGAATGTAGTATTGCAATGCAATAGACAAAACAATCATAAACTCAGTGTCAGGGGTGATAACATTAGAATCAAACTCTTGCCGCAACCTTTCCTCCTCTGTTGTCGCATCTTTGGCTGCTCTGAAACGTTTAGCCCGTTGTTGATTCATTTTGGCTCTTAGTGCAACCCCATCAATTGCCATAAACAGAAGCTTCCAAGGGCATATCATTATGAACAACCGGTCAATGTACTCAAACATGCACTGAAAGACCTCAGCAAAGGTTGTAGGTGATGGTCGATCTTCAGGATGGAAGCAGGGATGAATAATGTTATTCATACAAAGGTACAAAGTGTCGAACTCAATCCCAGTAGGGTTCGGTTTGGACATATCGACAGGGATAGCGATGACATCGACCTCAAGTGATGCTTCGTCTATGGCGTCAACCATTATCAATGGGTACTTCTCCCCTGCTAACCAACGAAAAAAAAAGCAGGGACTCCATTGGTCTAAAAGTAATCAAGAAATCGGTACAAATGGTTCGATTCGCTGTTTTATTTTCAATAATGATTTACATGTATCGGAGCCAATGGGGAATATAAACCCTAAAGGCGTGAGAGGAATTTGAGGGTTTCGGAATCGAGAATATTCTATCGGAAATTCACGGCCTTGACGTCCGTGTTGATGCCGCAGACTAGCCGATAAATAGGTGAATGAACAAATAATTATCAAGAAATCGATACTATAAATTCTATTCACAAGAATTTAAATAGGTCAACCAGTTGACGTGTCTTCGGCATTAACACTGACGTCGAGACAGAATTTTCGATTGAATATTCTCGATTCTAAAACCCTTAAATTCCTCTCCCGCCTCTAGGGTTTATTTTCCCCATTGGCTCCGATATATGTAAATCATTATTGAAAATAAAACAACTAATCGAATCTTTTGTACAGATTTCTTGATTACTTTTTGGCCAATGGAGTCCCTGTTTTTTTCGTTGGTTAGCGGAGGAGAAGTACCCATTGGTAGTAGCTGACGCCATACACAAAGCATCAGTTGAGGTGGACGACATCGCTATCCCTGTCGATACGTCCAAACCGAACCCTAATGGGATTGAGTTCAACACTTTGTACCTTGATATGAATAACAATATTCATCCCTGCTTCCATCCTAAAGATCGACCATCACCTACAACCTTTGTTGAGGTCTTTCAGTGCATGTTTGAATATATTGACAACCGGTTGTTCATAATGATACGCATTCGGAAGCTTCTGTTTATGGAAATTGATGGGTTGCACCAAGGGACAAAATGAATCAACAACGGGCTAGACGTTTCAGAGCAGCCAAAAGATGCGGCGGCAGAGGAGGAAATGTTGCGGCAAGAGTTTGAGAGTGAAGAAAACTTCCTCCAAAGCAAGAATCTCAAGTTTTTTATAAAAATGTCATCACCCTGGCACTGAGTTCATGACTGTTTTGTCTATTGCATTGCAATGCTACATTCACTTGAGATTAATAATGACCCTTGATGGAAGCAGATTAAAGTCATTCCTTTAGATGCAAATGTTCCGGGAGAAGGTAAACATAAAATTATGTCTTATATTAGGCTTTAGCGGAACCTTCCTGGTTATAATCCAAATACGTGTCATTGTTTGTATGGTTTAGACGCAAATTTGATTATGTTAGCTTTAGCCACTCATGAAATATAGTTTTCAATCCTAAGAGAGGTTGTTTTCACTCCTGGACAGCAAGATAAGTGCTTTATATGTGGACAGTAATAAACTAGTCGAAGACATGTCAATGTTGATGCCGAAGACACGTCGACTAGTCTACGAGTGGATGGAGATATTCCAGATGTTTACTTGAATATGATAGTCATAGTATAAGTATCCATGCCATATATCACTGATTATTAACTTGATAGTCCATGAAGAGAGTAACTGCATTTTTGCATAAAAACCGTATTGTCATGAGATTCTGCAGTTGTACTTGTACATCAAAAATACACAAGCAACTTCAGGTTATAAATTGTAACCTTGATAATATTGACCGCATTTCATACATGGAAAATCAGACTTTTTATGTGAAATACTATAATCCTATGTGAAGAAAGTGCATTTATGTGTCTGCTCTGCAAATCGCTCTTCAGACTACCTTCTATTTCAAATTTCAGATGCATGCATGTGTGTGGATGCAGATATGAATTATAAGATACCAGTAAATATTTGATTTGGGTACAGTTGCAGACTTTGATTATTGAATACGAATACACCATCCCCTATATCATTGCCATTCACATTCTCTGTAATAACGAGATTTCCGGAAGTTTTAGTTATGTGCAATTAAATATTAAACCAGCTCTTATTACAAATGAATTTTATCACCAATTACCCAACTATAAAAGTAATCGAAATTCAGATTGAGTGGTATGCTGAATCTAATTTATCTTCTACAAGATTCAATGTTTACATATTCTATGTTGTAACTGGAATAAAACCATACGTCACGGCACAAAAATCAACTATCAATAAAACCTATCGCAAGATGCAAATTAACCAAAAGTTGATTGAAAGTTGTTAAACATACACATGTGTGTGTACGTGTGTGTACATGTATAAAGTGAAAATTCAATTTGTGGACTTTGCAATAAAAATAAAAATGTACTTAGAGTTGTCAATGTGATAAGCTAAGACCTAATCTATCTTCTTTTCGGGTTGACCGCTCCTTTTCGAATTTACCTAATCCTTGATGTTCAACCTTCGCTCCTTCGATAACTAATTCTAGATAATTCTACCATTATTCCTTAGTATCTAATTCTAGATAATTCTACCATTTCTGTAAAGATGATATGAAATTTTCCTCCTATCTCCACTCCACCATTCACCATTCACCATTAGCCAAACTTCTTTACCATTTGATCACTTTCAACGTTCTCCCCTCTATTTTATTATTCGCCGTTATTTTATGCTACTCGCCTCTGTTAACCTCCGTAATCAAATATTTTCACACAAGTCAGTCCAGGTGCAATCATAATTTTCACGATTAATTGTATGTAAAAAAAATGTATTGTTTACAGCTGAATGCCAAACAAACAATGGGCCAAACAACTCATGGAGACCCATTTGTGTATTGTACAAATTTAAATCAAAACAGTTAAACTGTCAAGTTTAATTAAAATCATAGCTTTCTACTCTCTCTTTTTTTCTTAAAATGGCAATTTATAAAATGTGCAACATTCATACAAACCATTTTTCACTTAACAGGTAAAATACACAATATTTCAGAAACAACAATCCACATGCGAATCGCATGCCATTATGGTTTACTAGTAGACCTGTCAACGGATGCGTTTTGTCTGTTTAAAACTTGCAACTTTCTCAACTTCAGAAATAACAATTGAAACAAGTGGAAGTAGCAATTGAAACAACAATCTAAACAGCAGCGGCTCACTACTCTAAACAACAGAAGCTTACTAAAATAAACAAATCTAGAATGAACCAAGCTAAAACAAACTTATCTTTCCATATAAGAAAATGAACCAACCTACAGCTACAAGCTACAGCTACGAAAATGAATTTTAAAATAGGTACTGAATTTTACTTATCACCAAGCTACAACTACAAAATAAACAAATCTTATTATGCATGATATTTCTTTGGTTTAATTTAATTTATTTTTACCTGTCGTCAAGGTACAACTATAAAATCGAGCTATAGATTTAGTACTTTGATTTGATTTTACATGATAAAGGTTAATACTTTGATTTGCAAAATAGAGCTACATGCACGAAATAATTCTGTTTTTTTTTTTCAACAACTTACCTGCAATTTGAACAGTTCTAGTCTTTAGGAAGTACAGGGGTTTCACGAACAGGCGGCGATTCAGAAGCAGGAGGCGATGAATTAAGAGAGAAGAAGCAACGCACGATAATTTCAGAGAATACACAACGATTTAGTGTGTTTATAGGGTTTGTTGGATCTAGAACGATATTGTTGGATTTAGGGTTTCTGACGTTTTATAGAGCGGACGTAGGAATCAGAAGTGTTCGGTGCGAAGGTAGGGAATAGAATTAGGAATTTTCATTTAATTGATAGTAGCAATGCACAGGCAAATTCTATTTAGAAACGAGATTTAATGGGTAACCCTCGGGTTTTTTTTTTTAGGTAACCCCCTTTCCGTTTTTCTTTTTTACGTGTCTTTAGCCACCATGCATGGACACCACTACATGGTACTCTAAAGGCATGACATAATGTTTTTACGTGTTCCCCAACCTGCCCAATTACCATTCCTACGTGTGCCTTTAGGACACCATCGAGGAGTGTCAAATGGGTTGGGTCAGCGACGAAACTAGGATTTTAGTTTGTGGTGGGCAAAACTAAAATAATATTAAATTGTTTTACAAAAACAACTAAACTAATGAAAATGTAGTGGAATATGAAACTATTGTACATGCATAGAAATAGAAAAGCTTACAAATTCGCATTAATTTAGCCAGGCTAGTTTTCATATAAAAACATCAAATACTAGATAATCTATTTAAGGCGTGCTCTACGAACTTCATGAAAATCAAATTCAAATCGCATACGACGTCCATCTTCAATTTTTTATTTTATTTTTGAAATTTTCTTTTAAATTGAGTTGACATGGTCTCATTACGATATAACGACGACAAATTGCATCTTGTTCTTTAAAATGATACATCCATATTTGTTTTTGGATCATATTTGATACTATCTTCACTTTTTTGAATTTTTGTGAGGCGATCTACAAGATATGAGCTATTTTTCCCCAAATTCAAAGGAAGACTAAAATATAAAATCCCGAAACATCAGTTTTTTTTTTTTTTTTGCATAAAAAATAAGGTCTTGGATGGTTTCTTCGATATAGCTTCAAAAAATAAAGTATTTGTTTTATATAACACTGAAACTAACCATTTCAATTTTAAACAATTTCAGCGTCAAATAAGCAAGCAAAACAAACAAACGTGCACAGTTCCAACAAACAAAATGCTTTGAATTATTTTTCATAATATTTGTTGTCTTGTAAATTGGTAAAATTCACACAGCTACACAAACAAACTGTTGCCTACAAAACAAAATTCACGTAGGCGATGATTTCAGATGATTTCACACAGGAAAAATTCACACAAATAAAATTCGCACAATCAAAATTCAGACAAGCAAAATTCCAGATGATTTCTGATAAAATTCACACTGCGACATAGGCAAATTCACAAAATTCACTGCAAACAAAATTCACCGCGACACACAGGCATATTCACATAATTCGTTGCTAACAAAATTCACCACAAACTACAAACAAGATGATTTCAATTTCCAACAAGCAAGCAAAATAAAATATGAAAATAGTACCTTAAAACTTCTACAAAATAGACCTAAGAGCTGACTGAAAGAGGAAACAAGACGCAAGAGGCGGCTAAGGAAGTAAGAAGCGGAGATGCTCTAACTTCTAAGATGAGAAAAGGTGAGGTTTTCTTTCGATTTTCGTTAATCGAATTTGTGGAGCGTGTTACGTGTTTTTTTCTTTTTTCCGAGTGATGTTTTGGGTCTTGGATTGGATTTTTGAGGTATTTTCTTGTTAGGAAACCTTGGGTTGGGCAATTGCCCACCCGGCCCACTCGTTGGATCCGTCACTGGGTTGGGTTGAATGTAAATGAGTTGCATTAAAAATTTACCCAACCCATTAAACTCATCTAACCCATTGTGATTGAAATTGCAACATAAACAACAGTATAAAATCATTGAACTATATAACATAAGAGCTACATATAAAATAGTTACTAAAACAACGTTCCAATTGAACATAAAACTCTGGAAATATCGTTTACAGCAACATTTTCAACACTGTCCAATTGAACATAAAATTGAAATCATCTTGTTTGTAGTTTGTGGTGAATTTTGTTAGCAGCGAATTATGTGAATTTGCCTGTGTGTCGCGGTGAATTTTGTTTGCAGCGAATTGTGTGAATTTGCCTATGTCGCAGTGTGAATTTTATCAGAAATCATCTGGAACTTTGCTTGTCTGAATTTTGATTGTGCGAATTTTATTTGTGTGAATTTTTCCTGTGTGATTTTTTTCTGTGTGAAATCATCGCCTACGTGAATTTTGTTTTGTAGGTAACAGTTTGTTTGTGTGGCTGTGTGAATTTTGCTTGCTTATTTGTTTCAACTGTGCACATTTGTTTGTTTTGCTTGCTTATTTGATGCTCAAATTGTTTAAAATTGAAATGGTTAGTTTCAGTGTTATATAAAACAAATACTTTATTTTTTTAAGCTATGTCGAAGAAACCATCCAAGACCTTATTTTTTATGCAAAAAAAAAAAAAAAAAAAAAAAACTGTTGTTGTCGGGATTTTATATTCTAGTCTTCCTTTGAATTTGGGGAAAAATAGCTCATACCTTGTAGATCGCCTCACAAAAATTCAAAAAAGTGAAGATAGTATCAAATATGATCCAGAAACAAATATGGATGTATCATTTTAAAGAACAAGATGCAATTTGTCATCGTTATATCATAATGAGACCATGTCAACCCAATTTAAAAGAAAATTTCAAAAATAAAATAAAAAATTGAAGATGGATGTCGCATGCGATTTGAATTTGATTTTCATGAAGTTCGTAGAGCACGCCTACAACTACAAGCTACAGCTACAGCTACAAGCTACAACTACAAGCTAAAACAAACTTATCTTTCCATATAAGAAAATGAACCAACCTACAGCTACAGCTACGAAAATGAATTTTAAAATAGGTACTGAATTTTACTTATCACCAAGCAACAACTACAAAATAAACAAATCTTATTGTGCATGATATTTCTTTGGTTTAATTTATTTTTATCTGTCGTCAAGGTACAACTATAAAATCGAGCTACAGATTTAGTACTTTGATTTGATTTTACATGATAAAGGTTAACACTTTGATTTGCAAAATAGAGCTACATGCACAGTCGACACCCCCAGGTGGAGTCGACTTGGGAGTCGACACACCCCAGGTGGTGTCGACTGCCCAGTCGACACCCCTGTCGACTTGGGTGGTCGGCCAGTTGGCCTGGGTGTGCCTGACTTGTTCCTCAAGACATGCTCTTGGGTCTGGTCTATTGGCCTTTGACGGGTTTTGAGGGTTCAGATCTATCCTAGGGTTAATCTAAGGGCCTAAACTACTCCTAATCTCTATAAAAACACCCTAGGACCTAACCTAAATCCCTAAAAATCATTCTAGCAACTAAGTGCTGCCAAAATCTCCATTGATCATGGCCTCCATCTCCAACTCCAAGAGACTATGCACTCAAAACAAGATCCGAATCAAAGGTGCTAGCTTGCTACATCAAATCAAGGGAGTGGATCAACGTTGCTAGGCCAATTTCATGACGATTCTTCAACAAAGGAGCCACCTTTCTTCGTCAAGACGATGCATGATCCTTCCCTAAGCCTTGCTATGTAAGTTCTAGCTACTTGTAGATTCTAACGGTGGTTCTAATGTGACATGGAATAAAATGCGATGAAACATAAGTATGCTAGCCTATGTGAACCTAATTTTGCCCCTTTTCTATGATCTATGACCTTGGGCTAAGTTTTAGCGACTTAATCATGTCACTCATGTTATGTTTAACTTAGTTTATCTTGCAAGTTTGAATCTTTATCTATGGAATGTTAGCATGAGCCTTTGGAAACCATTTGACTTGTGAAACATTGGCAAAGACTTTACTTTGGGGCTTATGCATGTAAATGAACCCAAACCCCTTATGTTATCATGCATGTCTGTGGCCAAAATTCCCTTATGATACTATGCATGTTTGTGGCTAATCCCGTTGTGATATTATGCATGTTTGAGGCCAAAAACCCCTTATGATGCTATGCATATTTTGAGGCCAAACCCCTTATGATACCATGCATGTTTGTGGCCAATCCCTTTTTGACATCGTGCGTGTTTTGGGGCCAATATGTAGCATAGTATCCTTACTATGTTGACTTGCTTTTACTTGGATTGGAAACACGATTTGGGGTATGTTAGACGAGCGGGATTATGACATGATAGTTTGACATGGGATTTCATGAAAATATGACACCCAAGATACACCTAAATGTGGACATGACATGTGGGGTAAACATGGGACTTGAAACTAGACACGTACGGATTGTAAGTGTAATATGACACTAGACCAAACATGAAAGTGGCCAACTCGAGGTTGGGTTGAGTTTGTAGCATAAATCTACTCAGACCCGCCCGGCTTAACTAGTGGCTACAAACAATAGGACCCAATGTGAGTAGTTGGTCATATAGCACTTAAAACCCGAGGTTAGACTAAGTTGTGGTGTAAAGCTACCCGGACCCGCCCGGCTTAACTAGTAACCACAACAAAGTCTAATGTGAGAGGTTGGGGTGCAATTATCTAATTAATGCCACATGAAAAGGTTAAGTAATTTTGACTAATGACACTTAACCGATATGACACGAATGGGTAGGTTAAGTTAAACCGAACTTGATTTCTTAATGATACTTAACCATATAAGACAATTAGGGGATGGAGTTAAGTAATCTACACTTAACTAATCCGACTTGGTAATTCGATGGGGTTAAGTAACTTAGACTTAACTAATCTAAACACGGTAATTAGATGGGGTTAAGTAACTTAGACTTAACTAATCTAAACACGGTAATTAGATGAGGTTAAGTAACCTACACTTAACTAATCTAAACACGGTAATTCGATGGGGTTAACTTAAACACTTAACCAATCTAAACTCGGTAATTCAATGAGGTTAAGTAACTAATACTTAACCAACTTAACATGATAATTTAATGGGGTTAAGTAGCTTATACTTAACCAATTATACATGATGATTTGATGAGGTTAAGTAACCTATACTTAACCAATCTAACATGCGGACCTGATAGGGTTAAGTCACAAGACCTTTTGAATATACTTAACCATTGTAATACGATTAGTGGATGAGGTTAAGCTAACTTATACTTAACCAATCCGACTCGATAATCTGATGGGATTAAGATAATCTATGCTTAATCAATCAAACACGATAATCTGATAGGGTTAAGATAAACAAGTACGTAACCAATTTGACTTGATGATTGAATAGGGTTAAGTCATGAGCTTCTTGGTATACTTAACCGACTTGTAGGGCTAGGTCTTGGACTTGTATACTTAGCCAAATCTTGACATGATTCGTAGGCAGGTTAAGTCATGAACTTAAACGACAATACTTAACCCACTAGACAAAACCCTAGTTCAGCGGACTAGGTGGAAAGCCGGGATTAACAAGGATAACGGGAAAAGAAGCTAAGTGGTAAACCTTAGTTAAGGATAACTAAGTAATAATTCTTAGCCAAAGACATGAGACTAGTTCATAAATAGATGAGTAACCTGATACGGTAGGTCATCGCTTAGTATACGAGGAGGAGCAACTTATCTGACTTGGATAAAAAGCTCCAACGAGCTGGGTGACGAAGCGGTAGCTTCGGGGGACGTGAGGGTACTCTTGGTATCCCTCTGTGAGGTGGCAGATGGTCCATGAAACCTGGCCTCACAGAGGTTAAGGTCTGCGGTAGAAGAGCCAAGAGTATATCTTGGTTGCTATGCGAGCGACCTAAAGACTGGGATGGATTAGCGTGGAGTCGACGATACTTGTTTTTGCCCTGGATAGCACGTCGCCGACTACCTACCATCTTTAGTCAATCGTGTACGAACGGAAAGGCATAGAACTCCCAACAGACCATGTTCTTGCTATCGAGTCATGGGTGAGGTTGGCCCATAGGAAAGTGGGGCTATAGTGGGGCCGGGATGTAGTTCTCATACATGATTTTTCTTGGATTGCCTTTCAGTAGTTGAGGGAGGGGTCACGTGGGACCATAGCCGCAGATACAAAAGCAGACCTTGATATCTACATCGGCAGATGACTTAAAGCTCCCGACCGAGTTCCGTATTTCTTGATTTTCCCTGGCACGGAACTCGGATGGCACATTGAGATACATGTGCGGCTAGACATGGAAAACGATTCACAATACACACGTGGGATAAAGGGTGTGGTTGACGGGTGGCATAATCCCTAGTGGCCCTAGGTGGCTTGAACCCAAACCGAGACACGGAAACGTTCATTAGGTAGCATAATCCCTAGTGGTCCTAGGTGGCATAAATCCCAAGTGAACACGTGATAGTTCATGGTAAGAAAACATAACCAGATCAAGGGTAGCAGTCCAAAACAACTTCAAGGATAAAATGGTACTACGTTGAGGTGGTATAGATTTACATGGGAAAGCCCGTACGGCCTACGGCAAAGGACTGAACTTATACATGGAAAGAAACATACGAGTTGGGAAAACCTACATATGCTATATATTAGGTTGACATGGACCATTACATGACATTGGGCAAGGGACATTCATAGTTAACACATGACGCGGGTTGGGATACTAGTACGAGAGGTGCAGAGCAAATATACATGATAGATACTGTGGGATGTTATACATGATAGATACCTTGTGATAGTATACTTGATAGAAACCTGACGATGTGATACCTTGATTTATCTTGACATCGTAGTTTATCATGATACCTTAGTTTACCTTGCTACAGTAGTTCATCCAGTTATCTTGGTTTAGCTTATCTATCTTGTTGTCATCCTTATGTTTACTTTCAGTTTATGCATGTCATGTTACCTTTACCTGTTTTTATGCTGGAAGTAGATAGGACTTACCAGTCTTTATGACTGACCCCGTTTTCTTTCGACTCTTTGTCTTCCATTCCCCCCCCCCCCAGGTTTTCAGGGAGGAAACACTGTTAATTAGTTCGGACTTCCTCTGCTTGACGGTCATCATGCATGGCTTGGACTTTTCTTGGCTATGACTACCTTACTGTTTTAGTTGGGGAATAATTTATGAAAAAGTTTTATGCTTCTTTACTATTGCAAGACAGGTTTTGATGTATTCTGATGTAAAAGGCTTTAGACCTTATTTTATAAGGTAATGAAATTTGTTTTACTTCCGCTGTTTTATATATATGTTCTGTCTTGTAATATTTCTGTGCATGTTTACCTCGATAATGCTTCACCAAACCTAGTGCATTCCCTTTGTGAGTGACCCTAGCAGAGGTGGGGTGTTACAGATACTGTCAAGAAGAAGAACGAGAAGTTCATAACTGGTTTGGATGGATGCTTGGGGGAAAGGCTTATTAACCACATCGATGAGACGTTTGAGTCGATTGTGGGGAAAGCATTGAGGTCAGAGAGCTTTTACCCTAAGTCGAAGACTGAGGTTGCATCTGCAGAGGAGCCAAAGCCGTAAGCAAGTGGTGGAGGCAAAAGGGGTTCTTAGAATAAGAGGAAGCAGAACCAGAATAAGGATGGCCAGAAAAAGAATAAGAAAGATGTTGAGTGCTTCAGCTGTGGTAAGAAAGGCCATTATGCTAGTAATTGTCGGGCCAAGCTAGCGGATAGGAAGTGCTTCAACCGTGGCCAAGAGGGACATCACAGGGACAAGTGTCCACAACCCCCTAAAGAAAAGCAGATGGTGAAAGCATATGCCCTTAATGCTGTTCCTTCTTCGTCGAATGCCCCAACTGCGGCGGAGAAGGGAAAGAATGTCAGTATTCAAGGTATGCTTTTCATTTATGATGTTCCTGTTAGAGTTTTGTTTGATACCGGGGCTTGCAGCTCTTTCATATCTAGTGACCTGGTAGATAGGTTGGGATTGGAGCCTGAGATTGTCGATAGACATTTAGTAGTGACGAACCCGATTGGTGGTTCAACTAGCCTTAGCATGATTTGTCGTAATGTGGTCTTATCGAGTCATGGATGCATGTTTATTTGTGATTGCTTTGTTTTGGGCTTTACTGGGTTTGGCATTATTTTGGGACTTGATTGGCTCCAAAGATACGGGGTGGTGGTAGACTATGATGGCTTTTTGGTGACAGCTAGAGCGGATGATGGGCGAAGGGTAGTGTTTGGTGGTCTACCCGGTGATGAGGTAATGGCTAGTTTTCTAAATTCCCTCGACATCCCGCAAAGTGAGTTGTTAGGTTTGCCCGTGGTTGGCCAATATCCGGATGTTTTCGAGGAAGTGACCGGGCTTCCGCCACATCGAGAGATTGAGTTTTATATTGATTTAGTGAAAGATGCTAGACCTATAGTGATGCCACTTCGTCGTACGGCACCAAGGGAGCAGCGAGAGCTCGGCGTGCAAGTCAGCGATCTTTTGAAGAAGGGATTTATCAGAAGGAGTGTTTCTGAATGGGGAGCACCAATTGTGTTTGCTACCAAGGCCGATGGTTCCCTTCGATTGTGTGTAGACTACCTCGAGTTGAATAAAGTGACAAGGAAGAACAAGTATCCACTACCGCGGATAGATGATTTGTTTGATCAGTTGAGTGGCGCGGGAGTATTCTCTCAATTGGATCTCGCGACAGGTTTTCATCAGCCTAGAGTGGAAGCTGAGAGTATAGCCAAAACACAGCCCTATTCTCTGCACTAATAGAAGGTATTACCTAGTAATGCTCTTTGTCGGTGTAGATCTCGGGGTGTGGAATTACATCTTCCCTAGGTGGTAGAAGCACAGCCTTCTACCATGCCTCATTAAAAATAAAACAAGTGAAGGATATATTTTTCAAATAATTGACTCTTCTGGAACTATTCAAACCGGCCCTGATTCAATTGAAAATGTTTTCTTGTCATATTTTACTTACTAGGAAACTCTCTCGACTTTCAACTAGAACTCCACCACTTCACTTTAGAACCTTTCCAACCTTACTCGCTGCTTCCTTATCCTCCCTGTCTGCTGATGTTAGTGACGATATGGTTAAACAATGCATATTTGACCTTAATAGAAACTATATTGGGAACCTGACGACTTCAATGCCACATTTTATACTTCTTTGCTAGAGCATCGTTTCCTTAGATGTATTAAATATTGTGAATGATTTATTCGAATCCTCCAAGGTGCTAGGAGTTGTTTATGCCACTAACATAGCCCTGATTACACAAACTCCCAAAGCAGTTTTAGACTTCTGTTAGCCTACTTTGTGAACTAGGCAACACAAAGTCGAGATGTCAAGCGTTGAAGAACATTTCTTCTTAGAAAGCATCGGGTCGGATCGGAGAGCTACCACCAGTCGGATCGGAGCGCTACTACCAGTTCGGGACGGAACAGAGCAAAATGGACAAGGACTCAGTTTCAGCTCAGGTCGGGTCAGATCGGATGCCCCGCTCCGAACCCCTTCTGCTTTCTCCTCCGAACCGAACCCAACACACCATATCCCTTCACCCCGCAATCTCCTGAATGTTCGGAGCGGTTATGACCATTTCCTATCCACGATGACCACTACTCTGATGCGCTGTCAGCACTGGAATCCATCCGAGCCCGAGAACGATGGGATGAAAGACACGTGGCTCCGACCCGGACCGAATTCTGAGTGAATTTCCACCTATAAATACCCCGTCAAGATACATGGAGAAGGATCTTTTTTGGCACTTTGAGAGTTCAGACACTTTCAAAAAACCGAATTCCAGCATTTCCAGATAATCCAAATCGTCATTCAACATTTATTTTGAGATAATTGAATGAATGTACGTGAATTGTGAGTGAAATTGAGTGAATATCTCATTGTACTTGCATCTATATCATCGAGGATAGTGATTACAAAGTGGACGTAGGCTTTTCAACGCCGAACCACTATAAATTCTGTGTGTCCATTTTACTTTTGATCTTATTTTATTTTAGTCAATTTGGGTGTTAGAACCACTTTTTGGTCTAACATTTTGGTGCTTTCACCGAGAACCATTTGAATTCTCTGTTTTTTCGGATTATCGTTCTACTTTTTGGACCGTTGAGTTCAAAGAAGTTAATCCTCAAGTTTCGACGCTTTTGAATATTTGTTGGTTGATTGTTGAAGAACTATGGCCAAAGGAAAAGGCAAGGAAGTTCAAACCAGTCGAGGGAACGGAGTTGGTGAAGATCAGCAAAACGCGGTTGTGACAAGGTCTCGTGGGCAGAGCTCGGGAGTGGATCAGACAGATACAGGAAATCCGAACCGAACTCAAGGAGAGAGCTCCGATCCGATCCGAGTAGGAGAATCTGAAGCAGTGCACTCCCCTAACCCGAACCGATCCGAACAAGTTGCTCTGCTCCGATCCGAACAAGTTTCCCAGCTCCGACCCGAACAGATTGCTCAGCTCCGATCCGATCCGTCGCTAGGTGACGCTGGAACCTCTACTCGAGCTCCTCCAAATGCTCCGACTCCAGCCACCAGGATCAATGATCAGGTCAATCCATCTGCACCTATTACCCAAGGAGATTTTTCACGCCTTCTTGACATGCTTGAGAGCACTAGGGAGGCAATGAAAATCCACGAGCGCACAAATCACATGATGCAAGAGAACATGAGAATCATGAGCAGGGAAATTAGCGAACTCCGCAGACAGAGAACCCCATCCCCGGTTCATCACACACCAACGGATCAGTCTTCTTCTTCTGAGGAAGAAAGGACCCGTGAAAGAAGGCCGCTCGAACGACCTCAGAATTTGGAGCAGCTGACGTTCAGATCTTTGGGGTCCCGCGAGGACGCTGCACGGGTACTAGGACCCAATGATCCAAGCTTGAGAGAGCCTATGTTGTTACCAATGCGGGGATCCCATGTATTACCTAGAGACCCTAACCTTACCAATCCCACTCAGGGACAAATGCTCCTTCCCTTTCCTCCCGAGATCGACCGGGAGCGTAGGGAACGAATCAGAGCAGAAGCGGCTCGAAGAAGGAGGGCGTCCCCTGATCAGGAGTTCAAAGGAAACCCGAACATTAGAAGGAGGGCGTCCCCAGATCAAGAGCCCAGAGGGAACCCGGATACCAGAGCCAGGGAGCCTGAACGACCACTGACCAATGCTGACGTATGGACAATGGTACGCCAGATCATGTCTGAAAGCCGGAACTACACCAATGAAGATTATGGCATTGAGCGAAGCCATACTCCCTTTACTGATGACATCCTCAACTTTCAGTTTCCCCGACGTTTTAACCTGCCGCAGATGGACAAGTACAATGGGAGAACCGATCCGGGACAACATTTGATGCGATACGCATGGCTCATGAATGCTGCTGCTGCCCCTGACGCAGTGAAGTGTAAAGCCTTCCCGATTTATTTAGAAGACGTGGCGTTGCTATGGTTTACACGACTTCCCCCTCGGTCGATATCGAATTTTAGGGAATTGAGCGAACGTTTTATGAATCAGTTGCGACTCCATGCCCGAAAGTCTAAGAGTGTTATTGAATTATCAAGAATTAAGCAAGCGCCGGGCGAGTCTTTGAAGTCATATCTCGACCGTTTCAACTTAGCTGTGACAGAAGTCAGTGACCCACACGAGCCCACCATCTTGATGGCTTTGATGGAAGGAGTAGATCCTGACTCCGAGTTTGGAGATTATCTTTCTGGGAAGCCACCTCCCACGAGAGAGTTATTCTATGAAAAGGCCGATATTCACTTAAGACGAGAGGAGGCAAGGGCAAATAGAAAGAGAAAGTCTGGAGCGGCTTCAAAAGAAACTATTTAGAGTAATGTCGCCGTGAAGCAGTCTGGAGAAAGTTCCGGGAAAGTTGAGGTGAATGTGGGAAACAAGAGTGGAAACGACAATAATGGAAACGGGGGCAACAACAACAACCGTAACGCGAATGGTAACAGAAGAAATAGGAATAGAGGAAGTAATCCTAACAAAAGACCCCAGTTCCGGACTTATGAGAATTATTCACCGCTGAACGACACTCTGGAGAACATTTACTTGGATACATACAATGTTTTGCAATATAAAAGACCGCCACCTTGAGACTCAACGGAGAAAGAAATCGCAACTGGAAAATTTTGTTTGTTTCATGGAACTCATGGGCATTCAACAAATGAATGTCGACATTTGAGAGACGTGATAGAGAAGCTGCTGCGCGAAGGAAAATTGGATGAATATAAGGTTGCCCCAAGAGACATGGGGCAAGGAGAACATGCTCCAAACCAGAACCAATCTGCTCCCAAGCCTACAGTGCAGCAGAAAGGCAAGGGAATTGTTATTAACTCCATAGTCGGTGGACCCCATCCAGCTATCCACAGTTTTAGAGCAATGGACCAATACGTTAATGCAGCTAAGCACATAGATGTGGATGAATGTGATGATTTGGAAGATATCGCCCCTGTGAAACAACAGAGGACAATGTTTGATGACGTGGTATTCCGTAGCAGAGACAATACCGGAATCCAGTCACCCACCGACGATCCGTTGGTCATTACCACCACCATTGGACCGGCATTGGTTCATAAGGTGCTAGTAGACAATGGAAGCTCTGTTAATATTTTATTTAAAAATCATTCGATCAGATGAACTTGAGTCTGAAGATTTGAAGCCATGCGAAGGTTGGATCCGAGGCTTCAACGGAGCATCGACAGCTCTGATGGGGTATATAGAATTGCCCGTAACATTGGGGCAAGGGGAACGCCGAAGAGTACGAATGCTTCAGTTCGTAGTGTTGGACGTAGATTCGCCTTACAACGCATTTTTTGGAAGGCCTTCCCTTGCAGAGTTCAGGGCTTGCATCGCCCCTTGGTGCTTATTGCTTAAGTTCCCAACTGAAGCCGGAATAGGAGTAGTGAGAGGAGATCAAGTCTCCGGATGGGCTTGCTATGTTGCCGAATTAAAGATGTTGATGAAGGGACTCAACATCGAGAGTAAAGGTGCCTCGCCTCCTTCAAAGGAGGGTTCGGCGTAGCAATTAGAGGGATCGGCCCCGAAGGAGTTGCCCAAAGGAACGCCTGAAGACTTGGATCCCAGGAAAGATGAGGAACCAGAGGCTAGAAATGCAACTCCTAACGTAGCGACAGTGGACATACCCATTGACGAAGCTGATCCAACAAGAGTTTTGAAGATTGGATCCCAGTTGGATCCACATCGAGCCAAAGAACTAACTGACTTCCTGAAGGCAAACCTGGATGTGTTTTCCTGGACCCACGCCGACATGTGTGGGATATCGCCATCGGTCATAAGTCATTCACTAAATATAAACCCAAAACACCCGCCTGTAAAGCAAAAGAGACGTGTGCTGGGCCCAGAGAGGTCGGCAGCTCTGAAAGAAGAAGTGGAGAAGCTGAAAGAGAACGGATTTATTAGAGATTCGACATATCCCGACTGGATATCGAATCCCGTTTTAGTAAAGAAACCAAACGGAAAGTGGCGGACATGCATTGATTTTTCAGACTTGAACAAAGCTTGCCCGAAAGATAACTTCCCACTCCCCAAAATTGACCAGCTTGTAGATTCGACAGCAGGACACGAACTTCTTTCTTTCATGGACGCATATTCCGGGTACAACCAGATTCCTATGCACATGCCAGATCAAGAACACACGAGCTTCATTACAAATTTGGGGTTGTATTGTTATGTGGTCATGCCGTTCGGATTGAAAAACACTGGAGCCACCTATCAACGCTTGGTGAACAGGATGTTTTATAACCAAATAGGGAAGACTATGGAAGTTTATGTGGATGATATGCTTGTCAAATCGAAACAGTCCTCCAGCCATACATAAGACTTGGCAGAAATGTTTGGTATCATGCAAAGGTATCAAATGAAGTTAAATCCTTTGAAATGCTCATTTGGAGTGGCATCGGGAAAGTTTCTAGGCTTCATTGTGAGCTCTCGAGGGATTGAGATCAATCCCAGCCAAATAGCAGCGATAAGAGACATTGAAGAACCGAGGAGAATCAAAGATGTCCAGAGTCTTGCAGGGAAAGTAGCCGCGTTGAGTAGATTTATCTCCAAAGCAACGGACAAATGCGTCCCATTTTTTGATTTGATTAAAAGGGGAAAGAAGAATTTCGAATGGACTTCGGATTGTGTTGAGGCCTTTCGAAATTTATTGGAATTACTAGAGAAACCACCGATTTTGTCAAAGCCAGTGGATCGTGAAGAGTTATTTGTTTACCTAGCGGTTCCGGCTCACGATGTTAGCACAGCCTTGGTCCGAGAAGACGACAAAGTGCAAAGGCCGGTATATTATGTAAGCTAGAAATTGGCAGCTGCAGAACGCAACTATCCAAGGATTGAGAAGCTTGCTTATAGTCTCCTGATCGCCTCCCGAAAACTTCGTCACTATTTCCAAGCTCACCCAATAACCATATACACTGACCAGCCTCTGAGGCAGGTGTTGCAGAGACCCGAAGCATCAGGACATTTGATCAAATGGAATATTGAATTAAGTCAGTTTGATTTAAATTTTCAGCCGCGGAGGTCGATCAGGGGGCAAGCTCTGGCTGACTTTATAGCAGAGTTCACAATCCCAGAGGAGGAAATGATCGATGACAAAGTGGTCAAGTCAGAGGATGAGTTAAAATTAGATCCATGGAAGCTGTACACAGACGGAGCCAAGAACGACCGAAGGTCCGGAGCTGGAGTCGTCTTAGTTACTCCTAAGGGACGGTCGTTATATTACGCTCAACGATTAGAATTTTCAGCGACTAATAATGACTCTGAATATGAAGCCCTGCTTGCCGGGCTGAAATTGCTAAAGAACTCGGAGTAAAGACATTGGACATATTCTGCGACTCCAAAATAGTTGTTTGCCAAGTGCGAAAGGAGTTTGCGGTTCGGGGACCTCGACTTATCGCCTATCTCGGGAAAGTGGAAAAGCTGTTGAGTAACTTGGAACGGTATAACATAACGCATATCCCAAGAGCCGAAAACTAGAAGGCAGACAGGCTAGCAAAGCTAGCTAGTTCCGACAACCCGGGAGAAACCGAAATAATTCCAATTGAAACGTTGGAATCGCCAAGCTTTGAGTCCATGGAAATTGAATTCGCTTTCGAAACAGAACCGGAGAAGGAGTCATGGATGACCCCAATTAAGAATTTCCTTAAGAATGGGATACTCCCATCAAAGAAGAGTGAGAGACGGGCTATAGTTCGCAAGGCCACCAGATACATCCTTCAAGATGATGCTCTTTATAGACAAGGATTTTCTATGCCCCTGTTACGATGTATAGCACACAACGACATCAAACGTGTACTAAGAGAAGTACACGAAGGTGAGTGTGGAGATCATACAGGAGGTCAAACTTTAGCGAAAAAGATATTGCGGTATGGATACTTCCGGCCCACAATTAATAAAGATGCAGCTGATTATTCACGACGCTACGACAAGTGCCATAGATTCGCCAAAATCCCCAGAGCACCACCGACCCAACTCAGATCGATGGTGAGTCCTTGGCCGTTTTCCATGTGGGGAATTGACATTATCGGAGTTCTACCAATTGCTAAAGGAGGAGCGGAATATGCAATAGTAGCCGTAGACTATTTTACGAAGTGGGTGGAAGCTGAGCCCCTAACCAAAATCACGGCGAGAAAGGTGATAAGTTTCGCGGTTAGAAACATTATATGCCGATTTGGGATCCCAAGGACCATTATAACTGATAACGAAACCCAGTTCGATGGTGCCGAATTCAGGAATTTCTGCCAGAAATATAAGATCGACAAACGGTACGCTGCGGTCGCTCATCCACAGTCGAATGGGCAAGTAGAAGCAATAAACAAAGTCATAAAATCCATCCTCAAGAAACGATTAGAACGCGCAAAGGCAAAATGGGTTGACGAATTGCCCTTAGCGTTGTGGGCATATCGGACAACGTTTAAGACAGCTAGCGGTCATACCCCTTTCTCTCTCTCATTTGGTTCAGAAGCAGTAATTCCAGTAGAGCTTGAAGTTCCCTCCCACAGGGTGACATATTATGACCCGATGACGAATCGGGCACTCTTACTCGAGTCTCTTGATGAAATCGAAGAAAAAAGGGACGAAGCAGACTAGCGTGCGTCAAGACATCGACGTCAGATGGCACGCTATTATGACAAAAAAGTTCATCTTAGGACTTTTGAACCGGGAGATTTGGTGCTAAAGCGAGTCTTTCCATCCCTTCCTCACCTCGGTCCAAAGTGGGAAGGACCCTTTGTCATCCAATGGAAACTTGAAACAGGAACCTTCAAGTTAACGACCGTAGATAGCGAAGAGGTACCTAGGGCATGGAATGCCCAACACTTGATGCGATATTTGAATTATAAATGTTGTACTCTTTGCTGTTTTTCTTATGAACTCTGTAAAAAGGCACGACTTGCCTTAGAAAAGTCTGTTGATATGAACAAAGAACTATAAAATGGATGTAGGCTACGACTTAGCCGAACCACTATAAAAGTATCGTGTGTCATTTACTTTCCTGCATTATATATACCTTCAACTACTATTCTGTTGCGATTATGGAATATAAGATGATTTAAAACCTGAAAGGTTGAAAACAGTTTATACGCAGGAACAAGCACAATGACTATTTGTGCGATAAGACATAAAAGAATGGGAAGACGACATTCTTAACTCTAACTCTCGAGAATTGAGAGAGAGTATAAAGGACGGGAAGACGACGTCCTCTGAGGCGTGAAGGTGCACCCAGATAAGAGACCGCCTCAGTAAGAACTCTGACCTGAGTATAAGACATGAGAGTATAAAAAATGCCAGAAAAAACGACAAGCATCAACGACACCAAGAATGTGACCTCGTCGGAGAATCGGGGACATTCAGAATGTTTGACTAAATCTTGAATAGTTTTTCAAGATTGACTGGGGGCATATATGTATACACATATTTCCCCCCCACCATAACTTCATTACACAACTATAGTAGGACATGCATTCTTACATAAGTGCAAAACTGATAACTAACAGACATTGCAGAAAACGAATTATTTTTATTTACAAATGAACGAATTTGTACAGGAAAACAGGCAAAAAGAAGGTGCAAGGGCCACCCTTGCAACAACAATTATGGATCAATCAAATGCTAAAATAACGCAAGACACTCCATCATTTAGACTTTGAAGCGGGCTTGGACTTCTTAGCAGCCTTCTCCGCATCCCTCGCCTCTTTTTCGGGCTCTGTCAAGATGCGCTTTCACTTTTTCTTCCCTGAAGCTAAAGTGCTGGAATCAGTTGACTTTTTCCCGGAAGGCGGAACGCTGGAATCAAGAGAAGACTTTTTAGCAAGTTCCTCTGTAATAGATCTAGTCGAAAGCTTAACAACTAACCTTGATCCCGCATCCACTACTACGAGGGGCTTAAGGCTTTCAGGGTCTAAGTCTTCAGCTTTAAGCTGCATGCGTTTATCTTGTTCGGCTTTCAGTGCAGCTAAGGTAACATCATCGGCGTTTTTCGACTCCCCGACTATAGCCACCTCAGGGTCTTCCTCATGTCCCCCGTTGCCGCCATCATCCTTTAAGGCATCTATCATTTCGTCATCATGAGGAGTGTTAGCCTTAGACGGTTCAATTCCTTCCCCCGAATCTATGGGGGCAGCCTTGTCTTTTCCCCCTTTAGCCTTCTCCGTAGGCTCTGCTCCAAAGGCGGTTTCCTGGGACACATCTGTCTGTTTGGACGGTTCAATACTTACAGAGTGAGAAGCAACAGTTATCAACTCAGGAGAAAATAATGGGTTCTTCATCGATTGCTCAATTACGTGATGAAAGGTAGAGATAGCTTTGACGAATTGAGGTGAAAATGTAGAGATACCTTCCGAAGACTTCTCGGCTGGAGTGACTGCTGTCTCTGATGCCGTTTCGGGTATGGGGGATAAAAGAGATGTCCGAGGGATCCCCGGGTGTTCAGGATCATATCCCTCTACTTCAGAAGTTTCAGAGGCAGTAGAGGAAGAACCAGCCTCAGGAATGTTCTTTTGCTTAGCCTTCCGCCTCTCTTCGTCCATAACAGCAGCAATGAGGCGGCGTCCTTCGGCTAGGCGTTCTGGTTCATCATCTCGTAAATATTTCTCCATCAGCTTGTCCTCGTCAATGGAATCAACCTTGAGCTCCTCTTTCTCCTATTCAACGATTTGACTCCATACTTGGACTAGGGTAGATGGATAATCTTCAATCCAAGAAATGTTCCGGCGGCGGATGATATGCGCAAAGAATTCAATCATTAATTCGCCGAAACCATGCACCTCTCCCTCAGCCTCCGACAGTTGTTTGCGGGCCTCTTCAGCGGACTTGATAGCACATTCGACGTTACCCTCCGCTAGGGCAGCCCTGTTCTCCGCCTCCGCTAGCCTAGAAGCCAAGTCAGCGTTTTTCTTTTCCAATTCAGCATTCTTCCTCGCTAACTCGGCCTTCTTCCGCTCAAGGTCAGCGTAAGCAAGTCGCGTTTTGGCAGCATCTGACTTGGCATCTTCGGCTTGTTTCTTCAATTCCGAACGCTCTTGGGTATGGGACTCAAGCAAATCATGGTAGCGTTTTTGCAGATCTTCAAATTGTTGTTTGAAGCTAGTAGCATCCCGTTGAGCAACAGCAAGTTGGGCCTGTGTATCCTCCAAGTCTTTTCCTAAATTTTTAAGGCCCTTGCATCGTCTTCTGCTGTTTTTTGCATCGAGTCAGCATTCGTGATTAAAGTGCAGATGATTCTGGGAAGGCTGCGCGAATACTTGAACATTTCTGAATATTGTTTCTCAACTGCATCTATCTTTGCTTTGGCCTCATCCGCCCACCTCAAAGAAATAGGCTCAAGAGCAGGTAAAAAAGTCAAGTTTTCGAAATAATGTTCAGGAAATTGCTCCTTCAGATACGCCCGCTTAACTGCAGTTTCAGCATCTAGCGGTGGAGGTGCGGGGAATGTCAGCTCAGTATCCCTATGCATGGAGGGCTCAATGGCCTCGTCATCCTTTCTAGACCGTTTAGCGGGAACCTTACGCTTGTTTCGTGATTCGGTATCTTTTGGCGGACTCCTCTCCCTACTGCGCTTTTCTTGAGAAGAGGTTGAGTCTTTTGGTTGTGGCATGTCTTCTTCCCGACGACCTTGGTAACCTTTATACCGCTCTGGGTCTGTCCGGACAGGAGAGCGAGAGCGCGAGGACCGCGAACGATAAGGATCATAGGGCCTTCTATCCTCCCTACTACGATCTTCGCGACGATCATACTCAGTATCATAGGGCGGATTAGACATGCTGCGGCGGAGTTTCCTGATGTCATAATAGGATTGGGACATCGTACCTGCACAACAAGACAAATGAAATTCAGGATCAATATTTTCACAAAGAGAAAGATGCTGCGAGTTGTGGTGCTATTGTGTTAAGTGCGTCCTAAGTGGTGTTTTCCCCCCGACAAACCCGAGTCCGATGCCAGATTAGTACGAGCGGGCTCTTTGGCCTTAGCAGGAGTGGTCTCTTCGGAAGAAGTGAAAACAAAAGGATTCTTCCCAAAATCCTCTGAAGTTTAAATAGTTTCAGGTAAGGGGAGATCCCCCAAACCCTAAAATAGTGGGTCATCGGTGCTAGGGACATCTCCCTCAGAACCATCAATCGGCAATTCTTTGGAAGACGTTGACCTTTCCGGAGAAATGGCATCCTCGGGAACAGTATACCCTTCGCGGTGCTTTTCGGTCATGTTAGCCAATTCATCATCTTGAGTAGAAGATGGAGAAGGTGAAGCCTGAAGAGGCACTGTAGGAACTCTCGAACCTTCGCCCGTTTCTGGGATTACGTCCACTGGAGGAATATATACATATGGACCCGTCCCGTGACCAATGCTACGGGTAATGGACAACAACCCATGAAGATGAAGATATTCGTTCTTAAGGACCTCATCAATAGTTAAAAACTTCTGATCACCATTAAGGAGTCGGTGCATCCAATTAAAGAACGCTTGGTCCGATATTTGTTTCGGGTTATCAACTGCAAACAAAAAGAAAAACGAATTAATGCGGTGGTTTGAATGTACAGAGTCAATATTTAGAAAACCAGTGCTTTACTTGATTTTGTTCATCTCCTAGCACACCCTGGCTGTTGCTTTACATAAAACCATTCTAGCTTGGATTCACCCGTTTTACTACTAAACGGTGCTGGAATTATTTTCCTCTTAGGGACAGATTCGAAGTAACAGAAAGAAGGAGTTTCTCGAGTCCGGTGCTTGAAGTTATAGAAGAAGTGAACGTCGTCAAAAGTGAGCTCTATGCCTAAGATCTCATGGTACGCTACATATAAGGTGTACAAGTAAGCATAGGAATTGGGATGCAGCTGCATGGGGGCAATCCGCATTTGTCTTAGAAACCGACGACGAAAGGAGAAAATGGAGGGATAGCCCCGACCATGCACATCAACCAAGTGATTGCCATATACCCCTCTGGAGGGTTGTGGGGACGATCAGATTTTGATGGCAACAAGGTATCCCCTTTGGGTATCCCGTACTTTAGACGTATTCGGATAAGTCTGTCATTGTCGATTGTTGATTCAACGGAATCTTGAGGTGATTCCAGTATGATGGCAGACTCAAATTCATCAGGAGCTCGGTCATCGCCAATCCCTCCTTCCTCTTCACAACCCAGGGAAACTCCACCCTCATAAGACACATTGTCGCTTTCGCGAGTTTCAACCTCGTAGTCTGAGCCCTCATCATCCCATTCTGGATCCGAGGAAGAAGATATGTCTTCAAGAGTAATTTTGTTGGATGTCTCTGGGACCTCCTTCTTCTCTGCTAATCTAGAGGAGCGTCTGGATGTCATGGTCATGAAACTATTGAAGAAGCAATAGCACAAGTTAGAGTAAATTAGCCCGTATCCCCCCGTGTATGTGTATAAACTAAAGTGTGAACAATGTATGCAGAAAATGTAAAGTTAACGTTCGAAAGTGCGACGCAAAATCTTGGCAAAGTAATAAGGTTCAAGGCAGATATTGATGTTCATTTATGTTCGCAGGGCACTATCCTAAATGTTCATGAAGTTGGAAGTTATGTCGAGTATTGATCTGGCCAATTAGATAAACTCCTGTGTATTAAGCTGGGGCGGCTTCGGATCGGTTCGGGCATAAATGATTGGTTCGGATCGGAGGTAAGGCTTTGTTTTGGTCAGAAGTGGTATCTAATCGGATCGGTTCGGGATTATGTGTTCGGAATGAATCGGATGGACTTGAGTCCCAACACCCCCTTTTCCTTGATCCACATTCCGACCCGATCCGGCTAGGTAGACTTCACCTTCCCTCTTTCACAATTAACTCCGACCCGATACTGAAAACCTCATATCCTTTTCTTCTCCTACGTCCCCCATACTTCTTCACCCGAACTGATCCTCTATGTTCTGTATCTTCTTCTTCATCCTCAACCACAGTCGAACCCGATTCGATTTCCAAAACTCCATAGGGGAATGAGCATACATCCTCTCCAACCTCCCAGCGCCTCGAGGTGGTGGCGGAGCCAGCAGCGACGGCGGGGAGGAAGGAGGAAACCACGGCATCGAAGCCATGCTATGAATATGCCCAATTTGCTCAAATTAACCGCAAAATCCTGATTAAAGACAGTTACAACGATAAGATTCAGGGTTTCGAGACTACCTATATGTTTATTTCGAGAATCGAAGCAAGAATTTTGAGATTATTTGAAGGTTATGGTTTCGGTATGAGAATTAGAAAACGAGAATTATAGAAAGGGAAGAAGAAAGCAGACAAGTGATGGGTTTAAGTATATAATAGCGCTGACCCCTCGTGTTCCTACCCTATCTTCCCGCTCGGACCGGATCAAGAGCCCAGCGGCACAGCTTGTCCCACTAGCCCAATACGAAATAGAAAAGAAGAGGAGCCGTTCGGGTCGAAGCCCGAACCGAACCGAATTTCATATGTCAACTTGGCATTTGAATTAAACTGAAATTCGAAGAGGAAGATGAAAGCACAAGGAAAATCAAAAGGAAGATTACCAGGAAGGCACTGTGCAATGACAATCAAAGCATGCTCCGTTTCCAACAGAAGCATCCTTTGAGGGGGCAAAATGTTAGCCTACTTTGTGAACTAGGCAACACAAAGTCGAGATGTCAAGCGTTGAAGAACATTTCTTCTTAGAAAGCATCGGGTTGGATCGGAGAGCTACCACCAGTCGGATCGGAGGGCTACTACCAGTTCGGGACGGAACAGAGCAAAATGGACAAGGACTCAGTTTCAGCTTACGTCGGGTCGGATCGGATGCCCCGCTCCGAACCCCTTCTGCTTTCTCCTCCGAACCAAACCCAACACACCATATCCCTTCACCCCACAATCTCCTGAATGTTCGGAGCGGTTATGACCATTTCCTACCCACGATGACCACTACTCTGATGCGCTGTCAGCACTGGAATCCATCCGAGCCCGAGAACGATGGGATGAAAGACACGTGGCTCCGACCCGGACCGAATACTGAGTGAATTTCCACCTATAAATACCCCATCAAGATACATGGAGAAGGATCTTTTTTGGCACTTTGAGAGTTCAGACACTTTCAAAAAACCGAATTCCAGCATTCCCAGATAATCCAAATCGCCATTCAACATTTATTTTGAGATAATTGAATGAATGTACGTGAATTGTGAGTGAAATTGAGTGACTATCTCATTGTACTTGCATCTATATCATCGAGGATAGTGATTACAAAGTGGACGCAGGCTTTTCAACGCCGAACCACTATAAATTCTGTGTCTCCATTTTACTTTTGATCTTATTTTATTTCGATTTTAGTCAATTTGGGTGTTAGAACCACTTTTTGGTCTAACATTTTGGTGCTTTCACCGACAACCATTTGAATTCTCTGTTTTTCTAGATTATTGTTCTACTTCTTGGACCATTGAGTTCAAAGAAGTTAATCCTCAAGTTTCGACGCTTTTGAATATTTGTTGGTTGATTGTTGAAGAACTATGGCCAAAGGAAAAGGCAAGAAAGTTCAAACCAGTCGAGGGAACGGAGTTGGTGAAGATCAGCAAAACGCGGTTGTGACAAGGTCTCGTGGGCAGAGCTCGAGAGTGGATCGGACAGATACAGGAAATCCGAACCGAACTCAAGGAGAGAGCTCCGATCCGATCCGAGTAGGAGAATCTGAAGCAGTGCACTCCCCTAACCCGAACCGATCCGAACAAGTTGCTCTGCTCTGATCCGAACAAGTTTCCCAGCTCCGACCCAAACAGATTGCTCAGCTTCGATCCGATCCGTCGCTAGGTGACGCTGGAACCTCTACTCGAGCTCCTCCAAATGCTCCGACTCCAGCCACCAGGATCAATGATCAGGTCAATCCACCTGCACCTATTACCCAAGGAGATTTTTCGCGCCTTCTTGACATGCTTGAGAGCACTAGGGAGGCTATGAAAATCCACGAGCGCACCAATCTCATGATGCAAGAGAACATGAGAATCATGAGCAGGGAAATTAGCGAACTCCGCAGACAGAGAACCCCATCCCCGGTTCATCACACACCAACGGATCAGTCTTCTTCTTCTGAGGAAGAACGACCCCGTGAAAGAAGGCCACTCGAACGACCTTAGAATTCGGAGCAGCTGACGTTCGGATCTTTGGGGTCCTGCGAGGAAGTTGCACGGGTACTAGGACCCAATGATCCAAGCTTGAGAGAGCCTATGTTGTTACCAATGCGGGGATCCCATGTATTACTTAGAGACCCTAACCTTACCAATCCCACTCAGGGACAAATGCTCCAGCCCCTTCCTCCCGAGATCGACCGGGAGCGTAGGGAACGAAGCAGAGAAGAAGCGGCTCGAAGAAGGAGGGCGTCCCCTGATCAGGAGCCCAAAGGAAACCCGAACATCAGAAGGAGGGCGTCCCCTTATCAAGAGCCCAGAGGGAACCCGGATACCAGAGCCAGGGAGCCTGAACGACCCCTGACCAATGCTGACGTATGGACAATGGTACGCCAGATCATGTCTGAAAGCCGGAACTACACCAATGAAGATTATGGCATTGAGCGAAGTCATACTCTCTTTACTGATGACATCCTCAACTTTCAGTTTCCCCGATGTTTTAACCTGCCGCAGATGGATAAGTACAATGGGAGAACCGATCCGGGACAACATTTGATGCGATACGCATGGCTCATGAATGCTGCTGCTGCCCCTGACGCAGTAAAGTGTAAAGCCTTCCCGATCTATTTAGAAGACGTGGCGCTGCTATGGTTTACCCGACTTCCCCCTCGGTCGATATCGAATTTTAGGGAATTGAGCGAACGTTTTATGAATCAGTTGCGACTCCATGCCCGAAAGTCTAAGAGTGTTATTGAATTATCAAGAATTAAGCAAGCGTCGGGCGAGTCTTTGAAGTCATATCTCGACCGTTTCAACTTAGCTGTGACAGAAGTCAGTGACCCGCACGAGCCCACCATCTTGATGGCTTTGATGGAAGGAGTCGATCCTGACTCCGAGTTTGGAGATTATCTTTCTGGGAAGCCACCTCCCACGAGAGAGTTATTCTATGAAAAGGACGATATTCACTTAAGACGAGAGGAGGCAAGGGCATACAGAAAGAGAAAGCATGGAGCGGCTTCAAAAGAAACTGTTCAGAGCAATGTCGTGGTGAAGCAGTCTGAAGAAAGTTCCGGGAAAGTTGAGGTGAATGTGGGAAACAAGAGTGGAAACGACAATAATGGAAACGGGGGCAACAACAACCTTAAATCCAACCCCATGACCATGACTGGTTTGCAGATTAACTACCTTAAATCCTCTATTATTACTACTGGCATCCCTCAATAGTTGACTGATTCCCTCTTGCAAATCTCCTACCTCACTCCCATGTCATCCTCTATGGACTACCTTGGCAAAACTTTATCCACCTCTAAAATTTCTCAAAGGGCAATGCCTTTCCCACTACAACAAAATCACATCCCTTATGGATAGCTGAACCAACAGGCTGCCGTCTCAAGCTGGTAGACTAACCCTTATCACGGCAGTGATCTACTTAATGATGGTTTATTTGTCTAGAACCTTTGTTCTGTCAAGAAAACTCATTAATATGATCAAACTACACTGAACCACTCTCTTTGGTTAGGCAACAAACATGCGCTCTTGTAGATATGCAATTACAAGAGGAATAAGCTAACTGATTCTGCAGACAAATCTGCATAACTGAGAAAACAGTTTAGATGTTCCACAAAGCAATTCACAATATTACTTGCTACATTACACCAAGTTAGCAATACATACGAAGCAAAACTGTTGTACAAATTTAACAACTTGAAATTATTAAACAGACAGCCAAAATGTTGTCTTTCAAGTAGCTGATACATTCAATCAAGCTGGTTAGGACATCACAATGTTAAGGGTTTTAAGGTCCATACTCCTAATCCAAAATCGATCATTGGGTCTCCTAGGGGCTTTGAATCTAAAAAAGGGAAGAAAAGCAACGTAACTTGAAACAGCTACTGCATAACCGCCTTTAACCCTGTTAAGAAGAAAGCCTTTCACCTGCCTGTTCCTTGTACGCATGGTATTCATTTCCGACAAAGCCTGCTTCCTTCTGAGGACCTCACCAGCATCTGCATCGTCCAGTCCGGTCAGTTCACGGAACCTTCCGGCTGCTTGCTGTTTAAGCTGAGTGTTACCGGCCACTAAATCCATGAAAATCATGTCCAAGTCACGCCTTATTAGCAGTGTTTCTCCTGCCTTTGGATTAAGGGTTGTTGCTGCTGTAGGGCCGTCTTGGGAAGCAGTTCTAGAGGTCCTGCGGCCACCATCCAATAGTAATGCTTTTTCTCGCAGGTGTTGGATGTCAGAGTTGACAGCGTTTTCAGTGTGGCTTAAGTGGAATTTGGAGCAAGACCTTGCAAAGGCTCGGCTGAAGTTTATGCCGCTCATGGTATGTGTTTTTTACTTCCCTTCATGAATTGAAAGAACTGTGGTTAGAAATTCATGAAAAGCAAAGTATACATAGGATTACGATTCATATAATGAGAATGTGAGGGTTTCAATTTCTAAAGATAGCACCATGATGGGAAGTGTTATCAATTTACAACATTCGATTCTAAGGTGTGCTTTGGAATGACTTATATGAGTCGTGTTTCAGCTTTTAAAAAGTCAAAACGAATTTGTTTTGAAAAAGAAGGTAGCATCCGGAGTCATTTAAATTTGAATTTTGAACAGTCCAAAAAATGCTTTTATACATAAACAGGGCAGCATCATAAAAATTGGACCGTCTAGTATCAAGACATTCAACTTCCTCTCTTCTATCAGCACTCTTTTTTAAAGCCTCATACAATCAAAGAATTATAACAAATTGGAGTTTTCGTGGTCCCAAAAAGGAGCTATTAGAAAAAAGGCAATCAAAATATGAAGAATGATTTTTTTTCCCAGCAAGTGCATCCATTTTAAATTGTCAAACATTTAATTGCCAACCAAATCATCAATTTGAAAGATCACTTCATATTTAATGATGCACCAATAGCGCAATTAAATTGTTAGTTTTTTTACCGCCCTGATGCAAAAATCCAGGTAAGTGGGATTTCTTCCTTCCACAAAATATGATGAGTTTTCTATTCAAATATTTCAGTGACAATGCAAAACTCACACCACCAAAATGATGCATCATTGAAAAAATTAAATACAACGGCTCACATAATAACAATACTGAATTTACTGTGCCTGGCACCATGCTGCAATCTCGATTCAGAGACGCATTTTCTTTTCCAAAAGAGAAAAAACAAACAAAACTCTAGTAATGGCTCGGGGAAAATGCCACTTCATAATCTATTAAATAATAGTAAAACAGAAGAATTTCCAGCTCTCTCCTTAATTCACTCAATTCTCTCAGTTCTCCTTGATTTTCTCAATTCTCTCAATTTTTCTTAAAACTCTAAAAATACTCTAAAGATATTTAATGTTTGAATCTTTTAATTAGCATCCTGAAATTTTGAAAATTGAACACTCCCGTCTTTTTACTTTTTCCAGATCGAAACCATCCTTTCGCTTCCCTTTTTATCCTAAACCTAAAGTTCAGCAATCACGTTTCCCTAAACCGAAATATTTTCAGCTATCCTGCCTCCCGTTTTCGTTCGATTAGCTCATCAGCGCTCGATGTCGCCCATCTCCGGTTATCGCCGCTACTTTGTGGGTTGGATGGTTTCACACGCACACTCTTTCTTCCTGTCCCAGTTTTGAACCCATAACCTAAATCATGTTTTTCTAATCCTCCAGTATCTCGACCGCAGACTTGAATCAAAATTGGTGTTTGAAGTTTTGATTGTTGAATCACTTTCCAAACGAAACAAAAATTGGAGTATGATGTGATTTTAGGTCACACTCCTGAAGAATTAGGAAAAGCCACATCTATATCAAGTCAAGATTGAAGTAAGTATCTGCGATTCTATCTGTGGCCTGATTATTTATTGAAATTAAGCTTATGTAGAAGAAGCATTTTATGGTTGTTGATAACATTACGGTTAATTTTGATATTGGTTGATGAAGTTAAGATCAATAGGATGATCCCATATTAATATGTACATATTAAAGTTTGAAATTTAATTAATTGAATATTTGTTTGGAAGGGTATATTGTTGTTAGTCCATAAGATCCGTGATATGAGATATACCTTGCAGTTTTATACAATAATATTGTGAATTGCTATCAATCCATAATAATATAATAACTGTTTGGTCGATAAAAGGGTCCTCAATATACTATGACCAATTGCAATTCCAAAAATTCTTAGGATGAAATAGGCGAACAAATAAATTAAGAAAGAGGTTGCACGCTTCTATGCACAAATGCAACATATTGAAAATGATGACATTTTTTCATGTCATTTTGGGATGATCAACTATACCTATTTGGCTATTTACTAATATAATTTTCGCAGTTCAGTTTAATGACTAAGTATGTACTTCCAAAATGCACATCTTATGAGATACCGTAAGTTCAAACATTGCTTTAAAAGAATTCAAAATATACTATAAGATAAATATATTTTTTAGAACAATGGGAATCATACGTAGTCCGTTGATATGATTTTTGTTGAATCCTTTGCTATATTTTGTTGTTTCATCATACAAGCTCATATGCTATATGCAAGTTTTTACTATATGCTCAAATTGAAATTATTGCTTTCTTTTCTTTCTTCTTATGTACGTTCGTAGTGTGGATCGCCTTTAATTTGCTATGGACAACAACTCCATTTGTTAGGTTCTCATATTTGTTTCCAAGCTTCTGCTTATATTTAAAAGTTTCTTCTCCACACATCTACTTTAACTTACTAACATCATTTTCATACATTTAAAAATAAAATATTTGAGGCAGGCCATGAGCTCCACCTCAGCCTATACTATGTGTGCCTTTGTCCCTTGAAACTCCAGCATATACTCATACTTGGTAGGAGAAACATGCTAGGTTTAAGATTCAAGGACAACCAGTCCAAATATATTTTATCATCAATGTCGTATTGTATTTATTTGGCTGTTTTGTCATTATATAGTGTGTTTTGTTTTTATTATTGATTGTATAACAACAACTACCATTGGTTGAATGCCTAATAAATACATATTAATTTCATTTAATGTTGATTGTTTAATTTTATTTGTGGAAAATATAAATCAAATAACACTTATTAGGAAGTTCTAAATTTTACAAACGATGACTAATATCATAATCGTTATTGGCTAATGCTAGATTTGGGAAGTTCTATTATTTCATTTCTTTAGGTTAATATGTTTTCATGCATAATCAGTGTATATTAAGATATAATAAACATAGAATCGCTGCAGTATGGACATATTATAAAACTACATATGCAGATTCCTTGTAATCATATCAACCGGTATTATAACCATTATTATCTAATGCTGAATTTAAGAAGTTCTATATTACGTCATTTATTTTGTTAGTCCATTTTCATTCATAATCAGTGTATATTAGGGTATAATAAACATTGAATCGCTGTAGTTGGATAGATCATAGAATTACATATGCAGATTACCAACAACCGTATCTTTAAATTTTAGGCACACGGATTTAATACTAATGAAAAAAGGGAGATTTGTTAATGCAACATGTTAAGCATCCTTATAGAAAATAGTACTCAGATAGAATAATTTGCTTGCTTTAACATCCACTATTGATTGCAATGTTTTTAATTTAGAGAAATATTAACATTTGGTTTCAGCATGAAAAATTCATTCTTATATGCATGGAATCTTGGAATAGGAATACACTGGCATTTTTTATCAGGCAAGAAGAGTGTAAATCCATGTGTGTATATATAGTAATACCTCCGAGTGAAGCTTATGAAGTTACAAGAGTGTCCCTATGGCATTTGATAAATGCCAAGGACGTATTTATCAATTGCCCCCCTCGCCGGTTCACCCTAAATGCCAAGTTTAACATAAGCTAAACCCTCATCATCTTTATTCTCATATTTAGGGCTTACAGTTACATTTTCTTTTTACAACTATATTTCCATTTTACTTTCCGCATATGTAGGGGCTATAGCTACAATGGGTCATCTTAAGAAGAGTTGAAGGTATGCTTTATAGTTTGGCAAAAAAATGGACAAAGCAGAAATAAAGAAGGATTCCAACAATGGTGGAAAAAAACTACACTTTCAACTTGAGGTTAGTTAAAATGCTTACTTTACTCCTTTCATTTATTAGGGTCTGAAATTGTTCTGATTGTTCAAGATTCGAATTTCATGCGCACACCATTATCGCTAATTGCGACACTTGTGAAAATCGTGCCAAAGACCTAAGAAAATTCCATTCACATTTACAATTCTTATCAACTTGATTAACAAAAGTGAAACCTCATTTTTACATTTATTTCTATGTATTTTTATTTTTATTTTTAGTTAGTAGTGGGGACCATGGATATATGGAATTGCCTAGATGAGAAATGCACTTCAAATTACATGCTTTCTCCCTTTTGTTTATAGTATTTACTAGTTGCTTGATTATTGCAGTTTAACTTATAATAGGTATCTCATA
>JASFAX010000461.1:0-61910 GCA_030737875.1 Allium sativum
AAACCGATGGTCAAATAGAGAGGGTGAATCGTATATTAGAAGACCTCTTGAGAGCCTGTGTATTGGATTTTGGTGGATCATGGGATGACCATTTGCATCTAATAGAGTTTGCATATAATAATAGTTATCAATCCAGTATTGGTATGGCTCCATTTGAAGCTTTGTACGGAAGACCGTGCAACTCACCATCATGTTGGTTAGAGACCAGTGAGAAATATATGCTTGGACCAGAAGTAATAAGAGAAACATCAGACAAGATCAAGGTTATCCAACTGCGAATGAAGGCTGCTCAAGATAGGCAGAAAAGTTATGATGATAAGAGGAGAAGAGAATTAAAGTCCTCCATTGGCGACTTGGTGTTTGTCAAGATTTCTCCGTTGAAGAGCGTGATACGATTTGGCAGGAGAGGCAAGTTAGCACCAAGATTTGTGGGTCCATTCCCAGTTCTTGAGCAAATTGGGAATTTGGCATATAAAGTTGAATTACCAGAGAAGATGGCAGGAGTTCATAATGTATTCCATGTTTCAGTTAACGAAGTTCGTACACGACCCGGATGTGGCAATTTCACCTGATTGGTTGGATGATATCGAAGTTGAACCCGAGTCAGTTGGGAACCGCAAGCCTGTGCGTATTGTTGGGAACGATATGAAGCAACTTCGAAGGAAAGCGGTGAATCTAGTCAAAGTTCAATGGGGCGAGGATGAGAATGACTGTACTTGGGAGACAGAGGAGAGCATTAGGAAGACGTATCCAGAACTCTTTGCCTGGTAAGATTTTAACTTCGATTTAGTCTTTCCGCATGCTAGGATAGGATTGTTTGTTTGTTTTGCATGTTTGATTGTTGTTTGTGGCTGGTAGGCATGCGGGATTCTCTGTATGTTTTGGGTTAAGGAATTTCGGGGACGAAATTTATTAAAGGGGGGAGAGTGTAACGACCCGCATTATACGCATCGTAGGATCGTAGAATATTTATTTCTTTCACATACGGAGTCGTATGGTCATGTAACCTTGGGAGATGATTAGTTGGTCATTTCCCATGTTCATGATTTTTGCTAATTTTTAAATGACCGTTTACCCCTAGTTGATCTTGTTTTGGCCATAACTTTTGATTGGAAGGAATTTTGACCTGAAACCACTTCCATTGGCTTCGGATGATGGTTTACCTTTCCATAGAATGGTCACATTAGCCAAACGGACTCACCGTTTACAAGATATGGCTGAAACAAGTTTCAAATGGTGAAAAATTGCTTAACCGGGCCAAATGAGGTGATTAGTAAATGGGCCCATAACCCATTTCGGGATTAGGGTTATGAGGAGGCTGAAATGAGTTAGGTTTTCATTTTATTTCAGTTTTCTAGCCGCCATTTACCTCCTAAGAACCCTAATAATGGCCTCCAACATCTAAAACATCCCCAAATTACTTTCTAATTGAAGATTAGGCTTAGCAACATCAAGTTGGGGCGGATTAGCATAGAGATTGAGATAGAGTTGCTGTGTTGCATTGGGAACATCACCAAATAGAGAATTATTTTAGATTTGGTATTTTATTTGTGGTCAAGGTGAGTGATTTGCATAGTTTTGCACTAATTACGGTTAATTAAGGGTAATTAGTTAAGATTTACGAAATTAGACATGATAAAATTTTGGAAAAATATTTATAAAATTCGAAATGATGTTTTAGACCTCTGTTAGAAGTTTGGTTTAATTTGGTTAAGTTTTGCTAATCATATCATTAGATTTTGCCTAAACATGCTTAAGGGAAAATATGGGGTTTTGGATATATTTGATCCATTTTACATGCTATGATTGTCGTTTTGCTGTTTGTGAATGATTATGCATGTTGCTATGACTGTATGGTATGATTTGTGATTGTCTAGAAGTGTTAGATTGGTCGAAAACACCGTCTAATGGCGTAAACAGCTTGCTGGACAAAGTGCAGGAAACTGTGTAGAACTGGATCGGATGGAGGGAGCCCGACCCGAACCGATGGAGGGGGTACGACCCGACCTGGTATGGTTGCACGATCCGATCCGAAGCGCCTCGACCAACTGGTGATCCAGGAACCTATCTCCGACCTGATCCGCTGGGAGTTCATTGACCCGATCTGCTGGGAGTTCTTTGATCCGATCCGCCCACGTGAATATGAGCTACCCCGACCTGAACCACTCTAGGGGGCGCGATCCGAACCAATGACGTTGCTTCACGAGTAGGACCTGACGATGAGTCATGAGCTGGAGGAGCGCGACCTGACCCGTATGGGGTATTCCGATCCGAACCGAGGAGCTGATGACCACAACTTGAAGCAAAGTGAAATGAAGAAATGAAGACCGATCCGGAGAAGAAGGTGAAGACCAAAAACCCGAGATGCAAAGGTAGTCCAAGTGGGAAGTTTGTACTCAGGATCCAGTTGGGAACCAATTAGTTAACTTCATGAGTTGGGCTTTGCTGCGGGACGCGTGCTAAGGGGTTGTCGGTGTCTATAACTTTGGATCACTGTGTGTAGGGAGTACGTGAACGGATTCAAGGCCACAGTGGCCTAGGTATGACTAAAGAGCTATAGACCAATGAAGTGGGGTCATTTGTAAAGATTTGGTCATGACTCCATGGGGTGAGCTTGGTAGTAGTAGTTGTTGTACAAGTCAAACTCCGTCACTACTTCGATGGGTCTAGTGATTGACAGTGGTGGACATCGTATGCTTTAAGCACTGAGTGAGAGATGTGAGGATGGTTGCTATGTTTGATTTGGTTTCCATCATTATGACATGCGTACCCCCACCCCCGTACCCTTTACACTATACACTAGTGGCACCTTAGAGTATTGTACGGTATGTAGTGCTAACTCTTTGGTTGCAGGTATTGGTTTAGGTATGGTTTAGTATACCTGTTATCATTTTGTTTAGCTGCTTATCACTCATACCAGACTTTTTTTATCTGACCCAGAGTTTTATGTCTCTTCTTATTACTCTAGGTGCTCTCACGAGCAGACTATAGATAGGTTAGCTAGTGATGCACGAGTAGCTGTATCGGAGACGAGCAGGAGGCTTCCACGTATGATATATAGATATTCTCCCTGTGTCGCTGCTGGTCACTACTTGGGCATTAGTAGTGCACCCTTCCTTTCTTTTACTTTAGAGACAGTTTTAAAGTTGTAATAATAATGATGTGGAACACAAGCTATATCTGGATTTTCCGCTGCTATGATGTTTAGTTTTCAGCTTATGCACTGTCTCGCCTGTTTTATGTCAAGTATGTTATTATTATATTTTATCCCATTCGTTGTGAGACATTCTACAGGTTTCCGATTAGTTCATTCTCTTCTTTCCTTTCTTTGGCGACTGTTCCGTGCTAGTCGGGCATGTGTACAACGCACTTTCGGAGGAAATGCCGGCTGGTGCGGGGCAGGCCATCACATTTCACATTATAGAGAATGACAGATTTACGATGAAATTTATATAAATAGAGAGAATTTAAAACAATTAATTCCAATTATTTTCCGATAAGATTTTCAAAAATAAAGGACAAAAACAGTGATAGATTTGGACTATAATTATACATTCAATTTAAGTGATGCAATCATATAATCTCAAATCCCAATAGCTATAAATCAACAAATCATAATACATCATAAGATAATAACACATTTTACAAATTAGAAAATGGATTGATAAGCTAGTTTTTATACACCAAGGAGAATTTCAAATTAATTTCTATTTATAGCACATTATTTCCTTTCCTTTTCCTTTTTATTTAAGAGTACACTGACCATGCATAAACAGAGCTTGGATTTTTAAATGAGATCAGCTGCAGTTTAAATATAAGTAATCTCATAACCATGCATAACCAGAACTTGGATTTTAAATGAGGTTAGAGAAACACTTATGAATATTATAATTTTATTATTTTTAGTTCCAAAAGAAAAACTCCTCGGTATATGAAACCAATATGGATGATAGAAATGCGGTAGGTACAGAATCGGTTTGTGAAATAAATTTATAAATTAATCATATTATGAAATATGCTCAACTATATCGGGATTATTGAAAATTTCCAATTATCACTAATTCTGAAAAAAAATACAGTCCCATTTCTATCACAAATATTTCCACTGTTTATTCAAGATGATTTTTTAAAAATATTAAACTCTCCACGTTAATATAAAAAAAACATGATGGATTGCAGAATAATGGTAGATAAAGAAAATGTTCGTGAAATAATTGTCAATTCAAAGACATTATAATAACTGTTCAATCATCATGAGAATCTAAATAGAATCTCCTCTTGTTGTGAAATATACTGTAGTCGCAATTAATCACAATTTCAAAATCTGATAATAATTTTGATGAATTATAAACACAGTTCAAATTGGATATTGATTTCGATTTCTGAATGAATAATCAATAAATAATTTTAAAATTGAAAATCAATTACGAGAGGGAAATGAAAGACCTATACAAGACATGAGAGACTTAAAATATATATAGCAAAAACAAAATCAGCACTTCTAAACTGATACCACTTGAGGTCTCTATTAATGAGGATTGTAACAAGACACTAGAGACAAACAAGGATATCTCAGACAATAGAATTTTAATCTCATAGCCCAAGAAGACATCACCAACAAAATAGGAAAATTAATTTCGTCTATCAGAGCAGCAGTAAGAAACAAGCAGATATTTGAAAACATTTTTCAAAAGCAATATCAGGTATAACAAATAGTCCCAAAGCAGACTTGTCAGGATGACGACCACAAAAGATGATTCATGGTCCAAAAAATACCATTTATTTTAAATCATCTGATGAAGTATGAAGATATCATGATTTAATGAATCGATCACACCAGATTATTAATTTCGGATCCAAGATATTTGTGTGATTCAATAAATCAATAATTTCAAATTATTTTAAACAAACATATATTCAAATCAAATAATCATGAAATAATAGTGAGTTTTAATACCAGATTTTCAAGGAATTTTCAAAAGAATTTCTAACAAGAACAAGAGTAATTTCAGATCATTTACATTAGACTTGAGAGATATTCATGATCTATAAAATTAAATAATAATTTATTTGAAATTACTTGAATCAATGTCAAGTTTTGAGATATAATGAATCAGTCACACAAGATTGATAATTTAAAATTTAAGAGGTGTGTGATAATCAGAATATCAAGAATTTCAGATGATTTCAAACAAAAAAAAAAATCAAACCTAATTATCATGAATAAAGATGAATTTCAAGATGTAACACATTGATTCAAGACCAAACAGAATATTCAAGCCAATCTGAAAATCAATGGAATTCACAATTGAAAACTAGCAATGTGCTGTTATGAGTGTAATATTTCAAGCTTTTCTAAAATGAATTAGAAGTAACTCAAAACAGCGGAGGTGTATGAAATTTCATTTCTTCAAAAATTTAGAATTCAAATTAACAGTGTTCAAGATATGACAAGAATACATCAACACTGTTATAAATTCAGAAATCAGAAAATAAACGTCAAAACAATTGTAGATATTTATAAATTTAAATTCAAGATCTGGAAAAGATTAAAACATCGGAGTTCTTTTTAAATGAAGCGAATTTCCAAAAAATATGAATTTTGCAATTTGAAGTTAATGAAACCCAAAGGAAGTTACAATGATATGACAGTGATAGATCAAATCAGAATAATAAAAAGAAGGGGAAAAATTAGGAAAAATAAAAATAGAGAATATACAGAAGAAATTGTGAGTTTATAGATCAAACCTGAAAATGATGTAAGCAAAAGAATCTCTAACTCAGTCCATTTTGGCTAAGGAACTCTAAAAGATACAAAAATATGGAATACCTTGAATTCAGTTTCTTTTTAGCAAAGTAGTTCCTATGGCTCCTCTAGTACCTAACAATTTAGGGGATTGAGTGGTCTAACAAAATTAGTAAAACCACTCGCAGTTTTGTTAACATCTTTCGGTACCCAAACTTGTTTGTATTGCAATCCATTTGAATCTACCTTTGTGCCATCAGGAACCCAAATCTGTTTAAATCTAGTCCAATTTTTATTTCTTTTTGGGATCCAAGAATGTTTAAATGGATTGATATAAAACAAATTCTCATCTCGATTACGATTTAAAAATCCTTTGAAAGTATCAGAATTTAAAATTTTAAATCAATCCTTTTCAAAACTATTTGGATGATTTTTAAAATCATTTGATTTTCGATTTTCAAAAACATTAATTTTCTCAAAGCCAAGACCACATTTCCAACAGAAACTTAGTTTTGTAACAGCATATTCAATGATTTTTCCCCATTAAAAATTTATCCAAAGTTGATTTTAATCGTTGAATTTTGGATTTAAGATCACTATTTTCTTTTATCAAATTTAAGCAATGATTTATAGAGATCTTCTGTTCAACATTGTACTATTTCAAAACCAAATTCTCGTTTTTAAATAATTTAATTTTGGCTTGGGATTCGAAAATTTCAAGTTCAAAATGATTTTGCTTTACAGATTCAAGTTTCTTCAAATTTTCAATCTCATCTTCAAGCTCTTTCAAAAACAAATCTGTTTTCAACAAACTTTTATTTTCAGCAATTTCACGTTTGGAATTTTTGATAGCCTTAAAATTTTCAAATTCCTTTTGTAAAGAATTATTTTCATCTTCCAGCTCATTCTTGTTATCTTTCAAAGTCATTTTTTCTTCTTCAAGCCTTTGAATATTATTATTAAGATGAATGAGATTAATTTTTAGTTTCAAACAATTTCCACAATCAGAATTTTCAAATTTTATGACATTAGACAATTTTAATTCCAAACAGTTAATTTTGCTGGTCAACTCATGATTCTTAAATTTCAAAGATTTATTTTTCAGTTGGAGTTTATCAACAAATTTGGTTAAATCAACACAAAAATAAACCAGATCTTCATATGAAAAATTTCACATTTCATCGTCTGTTGAGTCTCCATCAACTGATCCATCTGAATTTTCATTTGTATGTCCTGTTAAGCAGAACTATGAATCTAAGTTGACATTCTGGGGTTTTGAGTAGTCGTCAGATTTTCTATACAGCGTACTGAGAGTCCTCCAGACTTCCTGCGCAATTAAACAATGGGAGATAAAGCTATAAGAATATAAAATATGAGTAGCACGAGAATTAAATTCAATATCATTCCTACATACCCAATCATATCCATTGATAACAGTATCCCAACATTTAATATCAAGAAATTTTAAATAAGATTCCATTTCGAATTTCCAATTCAAAAAATCTGTATCATTAAAAATAGTAGGAATACGACAAGACTGACTCTCTATGGATTGACAACTAGGGATCGCCATTTCTCTAGAGTGAACAAAAAAATACCTGCTCTGATATCAATTGTTGGATCTAGATTAACCTTAGAGGGGGGGTGAATAGGGTTTATCACAGTTTTTACGAGATATTAAAAATTCACAAAACACAGAATGCAGCAGAAATAAAAATACCAAAAGTAATTGACACAATATATACCTAGCTTCGGCAAAATCCTGCCTACTGCTGCATTCCTAAGTTTTCTATTAGGTAATAGAACAGATCCTGCTTACAAAACCATGTAAACTTGTGAACCCCTCATTCCTATCCTAATCCTACGCTCAAAACCAAAGACTGGTCTAATCCCCTAGATCAGATTTCCCCTGACTATAACCCCGTAACCAGTAACCCTAGTTTTTACCGACTCTGGTAAACTGCCAGTTAACACTCTAAACAGTTTCCCCTAGATTTGACAGAACTTTAGAAACTGATGGACAGATTACAGATGGAATTAAGTACAAAACAAAATAAAAAGAAACGAAGAAGACCCCTTTTTAATTTAAAAACAAACTAAGCCCATTTATTTAAACTTAGCCGGCCCAGTTGTTAACTCCTTGCAAACCCTTGACTCTTTGTCCCGATTGTTTTCCTCTCTGGAAAAAGAGTGGCGAATTTGATGAAAAAAATAGGGCTTTCAATTTTTCCCTAAATCAAATCGATGTCGAGATAGATCTGAAGTAATCTCTGATGCTCCGAATTGTTGATGCTATTGGTCGATTTGATTTGGCCAGTTGTTGATCGAAACCCAAAGAGAAAATTGTGAGTATTTTAATTCTTTTGATGTTGAATTCGAGTTGCTTGGTTTCTATGGTTTTCGATACACCTTTTGCCTGTGATGATATGTGTAGTTATAGGGTTAATCGAAACCCTAATCCTCTGATTTCACGTGAATGACTTGAAATGATTTTGCACGATTTCCTCATTTGAAATGCTTGATTAAATTGACCAATCTGGTCTTCAATTTGGCCTCCGATGTATCTGGTTTGCAAAGCATACGGAATTGCGTGAATTTGGCTTTGTCAAATGAACTTGTCTACTTTCCTCTTTTGCTTGGCTAATTAATTGCTTAGAATAGAATCGGCTTTGAAAACCTCTGTAATTTCTGGATAAATTGAAAACTGATTTCTTACCAAAAAATATGCATTCAAAAATTGGAAACATAAATTATTTTCTTCCCTTTGAAACTGTAGATTCATTCCATGATTTGTTTCCCAATTCTCAAGAATGATTTATCCTCTTTGTTGCCATGATTTAATGCCAAATATATATAGATGAGTACATTGCCAATTTTGTTCAAATGTTTGCCAAAACTTCACACATGTAGATTTGCATTTATGGAAATATTATTATTCTTGACAAACATGATATGTGATTTCAGAAATTTCTCAAAATAACACTTGCCCTAAACATTCATGCTAATTGATTGATTGTTTTATGGAATTATTGGAAAAAACTTGCCACTTTTAAAACTTTTTCAAACCTGTTGCATTTGAGTTGTATCTTCATATCTGTGTAGCTACATTCATGCACTTGGTGTTCTTGCTTCTGCCATGTACTTGCCTTTCTGTTTAAAACTTTCTCTATTCTATGCATGCTATATTCTGGAATTCATTTACAGCTTTCTACTTTTATGTGTGTATCTGTGACACTTGACTTGCCTTTTTGGCTTTGCATTGCATAGTGTTTGCTGCACCGAGTTCCTTTAGACCAGTCATGTAACATGCTTTGTTCATGACCCGACCATATATTCATGAATACATGAAATCCAAACTTACATGAATTTGACATGTTTCCTTGTAATTTATGCACATATATTTCCGTAGATTTGTAGATGATGTCCATACTATCAGCTTTGGCTACTTTGTTTGTATTTGTGAAACCAATGTTATGCTTGAGCTCCAATCACCATGCTTCCTGAACTTGAGCTACTTTTGTTGTTGTTGTGACATTGATATACAGACCTGAACCATTTGTCTGTGTGCATCCATGTTTGTGTGTAAGAATGTCATGCAAGAGCATAGACTGGCTTGACATATTTTTCCAGAACTCTCCAATGTTGCTGCACTAGTTCATCTTTGATATTTCCATGTATGTACACCCATGATGTTGGAACAGTTTGTGCACATGCACTTGAAACTTCATGAAAACTTGCCTGGCTTGCTACTATAATATGCTCGACCATTTCAATATGTTGCCATTACATTATTTATGTTGAGTGCTCGACCATGTTCATATGCACTCAGTCAATTTCTTGTGTACATGTGACACTAGCTCAACACTTGGGCTATTTGAATACTTGTTTGGCTTCACTTATCTCGACCATATTTGTTGATAACTTCACTGTCTTGAAATGTGTTGAGTTGTGCACTGAGTTGAGATGGTCCACGTGGCTATTCCTCAGATGCACACTGTATGTTGATTGGCGAGGAAGTGCATACATGTATATATTTGTCCACGTGTGTGTATGTAGTCGATCAAACCAGTTTTCCTGTCCCTGCATCATATATATACAAACTGACTGCCTTATGGTATTTACAGTGTATCAATGTGAATATCACAAGCTATCTTGACAAAAATAAATCAGATCAAGTCATGAAAAATGATGAGAAACACACCAGAAATATGAGGCAAATAAAATTTTAAAATTAAAATTTATATTCGCGTATATAGAGTTTTATTCCTATTGTAGTGTATTGTGTGTGTGTTTCATTTGACAGGTAAGCAGAAGATGACTGGACTAACAGTGAGCTGTGAAGATAGAAGTTGACAGTGATGAAAAAGTAATGTATATGTATCAGTTTGGACGTGTATGAGTGAAATGTATATGCATGTTGAGTGTACTGTAGTGAGGAGCTGATGTACAGAAAAAAATTGTACTGGTATTTATAATAAACAAATTTGATTGAAATGATTTTTTTTTGTGTTCAAACCAATTTGTTTATCATATTCAATTTATATACAAGTACAATGTGAAGTAATATCAGTGAGTTTGTACCAATAGTGAAGTTGTAAAAGATGTACTGTTTGAATGTTGAAAATATTATATTCAAATAAAATGATGTGTGAATATTTTGGAGATGGGCGCGGTTCGGTTCGGTGCGGTTTGGAGCTCAAACCACATCCGCACCGCATCAAATGGTTTTTCAATAATACAAACCATTTAACTAACCGTTAACGGTTCGGTTTCGGTTCAGTTTCGATGTAATACGGTCTGATTTTGGTTCGGTCCGATTTGAACCCGTATTAAATATGAAATAAGAGAATTACTTCCATCAACAATCAATTTACAATTGTATGACGTTGTGTCACCTTAAGGTTAAAACACACAGTGTTATCTTGAATTGATATGACTACAACATACACTGAAAATATAATATATATCACTAAAATAAAAAGTAAGGTAGGAATCTCCAAATTTTACCTTTACTAAACGTAACTTTATTTCGATAATTTGGTCCTTTATATTCCAAACTGCATCTTTTTCTCGTAAGACTTCACTGCGGGCCATAATTTTTTTTATCATAACATTACCGGAGTAGCTATGTGGTTCGGTTCAGTTTAATGTGGTTTGGTAACAGTTCAAACCGAAACCGAACCATATCGTTTGGGTCGGTTTGGTTTGGGCTATTTGCTATAGAGAGAGAATCTGGTGCGGTTTTCCGCACTGTTTTTATGGTCCGGTCTGGGCGGTTTCCGCGTTGCGGTGCGGTTTATGCCCACCCCTAGAATATTTGAATTTTTGTACAGTCGTATTTTATAGAAATATTATATTCCTGTCTGTTGTGTAGTATACTAGTACAGTTACAAGCACATTTAATAATAAAATATATTTGGTTGTTATCATCAAATAAAAATCATATAATTGTGTATACAACACCGTTATATACAGCATGGGATAGTCGGAAGAAGAATCGGGGAAATGATTCACAGAAGAGGCCTCGGTTCAAAGCATTTGAGAACTTTTCGCCACTGATTGATACGTTGGAGAATATTTTCCCTGACACTTATAATGTTTTTCAATATTAGAGTCCTCCTCACCAAGAGATTCAACAGAGAAAGAGCGTGAAACAGAAAAATTATGTCTTTTCCATCGGACTCGTGGTCACTACACTAACGAGTGCCATCACTTGAGAGACATTATTGAAAACTGCTTCGAGAAGGGAAGTTGGACGAATACGAGGTTGCTCCAAGAGACGGGGGCAAGCCGGACATGCCCCGAATCAAAACCAACCTGCTTCTAGGCCCACTACTTAGTAGAAGGGAAAGAATATTGTTATCACCACTATAGTTGGAGGGCCTCACCCGGATGGACATAGCTTCAGGGCGATGGATCAATATGTGAATGCAGCCAAGAACGTTGGAGTAGGGGAGTGCAGTAATCTCAAAGATACAGCCCCGATAAACAAATAGAAAACAATGCCTGACGATGTCATATTCCGCGATAGAGATAATATTGGAGTTCATTCCCTTACCGAAGACCCCTTAGTGATCGCAACCACTATTGGTCCTGCTTTAGTCCACAAGGTCTTAGTGGACAATGGAAGCTTAGTTAACATTCTGTTTAAGAAAGCGTTTGATCAGATGAAGTTCGAAGCCGAGGATTTGAAGCCCTGCGACGGATGGATATACAACTTCAGTGGGTCCTCGACAGCTCCGATGGTATATGTAGAATTGTCGATGACACTGCGAGAAGGAGATCGCCGGAGAGTGATAATTCTCCCATTTGTAGTTTTGGACATTAACTCGCTCTATAATGCCTATTTGGGCCGACTGGCCCTTGCACAATTCAAGGTCTGCATCACACCTTGGTGCTTATTGCTGAAATTCCCAACGGATGTGGGAGTTATAAGAGGTGACCAGGCCATTTGACGATCCTGTTATATGGCGGAATTGAAGATGTTGATGAAAGGACTAAACATAGAAACTAAAGGCGCCCCTTCCTCTATGAAGGAGGATTCAGCATAACAACTAAGGGGGATGACCCTAAGGGGGTTGCCTGGAGAATTTCTCGACGACATAGATCCCAAAGAGGACAAAGAGCCTGGGGGAAGAATGGCGACGCCCAATGAAACAACTGTGGATATCCCGATTGACAATGTTGACTCAACGAGGGTTTTAAAGATTGGATCTCAGTTGGATCCTCTTCGGGCAAAGGAATTGACTGACTTTTTAAAGGAAAACTTGGATGTGTTTGCTTGGACCCATGCGGATATGTGTAGGATATCACCCTCAATTTTAAGCCACTCATTGAGTATCAACCCATAACATCCACCCGTTAAGCAGAAGAGGTGAATGCTCGGCCCAAAGAGGTCAGCTACCTTGAAGGAAGAACTTGAGAAGCAACAGATTCATTAGAGATTCTACTTACCTAGATGCATCTCAAATCCCGTTTTAGTAAAGAAGGCCAACAGAAAATAGCATACATGCATTGATTTTTCAGATTTGAATAAAGCTTGCCCGAAGCATAGTTTCCCACTTCCTAGGATCGACCAGCTAGTGGATTCAATCGTAGGTCACGAACTTCTCTCCTTCATAATGCAAATTCAGGACATAACCAAATTCCCATGCATGTTTCGGACTAGGAGCACACTAGCTTCATCACAGATTTGGGACTATACTACTATGTGGTCATTCCCTTTGGTTTGAAGAACGCTAGAGCAACCTGTCAATGACTAGTGAACCGGATGTTCTACAATCAGATCGGGAAGACAATGGAAGTGTATGTTGATGATATGTTTGTAAAATCACAGTAGTCGTCTAATCATACAACTAACCTAGTAGAAATATTCAATATCCTTTTGCGATATGGGATGAAACTCAACCCTCTGAAATGTTCATTTGGAGTTGCTTCCAAAAAATTCTTAGGCTTCATTGTCAGCTCGCGTGGAATTGAAATTAATCCAGATCAGATCGCGGAAATCGGGAATATCCAAGAACCAAGACAGATTAAAGATGTACAAAGCCTCACTGGAAAAGTTTCCGCATTAAGCAGATTTATTTCTAAAGCTACAGATAAATGCATTTCGTTTTTTGACTTGATAAAGTGAGGAAAACACAATTTCTAATGGACTCCTGATTGTGTGGAAGCCTTGCAGAATCTATTGACTTATCCAGAGAGACCCCCGGTATTGTCCAAGCCGTCGATCACGAAGAATTGTTTGTATACTTGGCAGTGTCATCCCACGCAATAATTTCAGCCTTGGTAAGGGAAGAAGATAAAGTCTAGAGGCCTGTGTACTATGTGAGTAAGAAGCAGCACAACGGAACTACCCTAGAATAGAAAAGCTTGTGTATAGCTTGCTGATCTCATTCAGCAAGCTCCGCCACTAATTTCAAGCTCACACCATCACCATATACACTGACCATCTGCTCCGACAAGTCTTGCAAAGGCCAGAGGCATCAGAAAGTGTGCTCAAATGGAATATAGAGTTAAGCCAGTTTTCTTTGAACTTCCATCCCCGAAGATCGATAAGGGGGCATGTGTTAGCTGATTTTATAGCAGACTTCACTATTTCTGAGGAAGATGTAGCAAGTGAAGAAGCTGGTCCCTTTACACAACAGTTCGACCCCAATACATAGAAGTTATATACTGACGGTGCCAAGAATGACAGACGGTCCGACACCGGAGTTGTTCTAGTAACTCCTGAGAAACGGTCAATCTACTGCGCTCTCAGGTTAGAATTCCATGCCATGAACAATGACTCAGAATATGACGCCCTGACTGCTGGACTAAAGCTTGCAAAGGAATTGGGGGTAACGAGGTTGGATATTCTTTCGATTCCAAGATTATCGTAAATTAGGTCAATAAGGATTTTCAGGCCAAAGGGCTAAGACTTGTGTCATATTTGAAAGAAGTGAGAAAATCGTTGGATGGTTTTGAACACTACAGCATAAACCATATTCCCCGATCAGAGAATCAGAAAGAAGATAAGTTTTCCAACTTGGCTAGCTCTGATAGCCCTGAAGACACAGAGAAAGTACCGATTGAAATATTGCAGTCTCCAAGTATTAATCAGATGGAAATTGATCCCATACTGGAAACTGAGCCAGAAAAGGAGTCATGGATGACACCCTTAAAAAACTTCTTGATGAATGGAACGCTTCCAATCAAGAAAAGCAAAAGGCATGCTGTTATTCGAAAGGCCTCTAGATATGTCATGCAAGGTGAAGTTCCCTACAGACAAGGATTCTCGATGCCACTCCTTTGGTGTATAGCCCATGACGACATCGAGTGGGTACTAAGTGAAGTACACGAAGGTGAATCTGGTGATAACACCGTAGGTCAAACATTGGCTAAGAAGATACTACGATATGGTTAATGCTGGCCTAACGTCAATAAAGATGTGGCTAAATAAGCAAGACGTTGCGACAGATGCTTGAAACTTTCTAAGGTCCCCAAGGCAACTCCTAGCCAATTAAAGACGATGATGAGCCAATAGCCCTTCGCTGTCTAGGGAATTGACATTATTGGAAGCCTCCCCATTGCGAAGGGCGGAGCTAAATTCGCCATCATAGCCATGGATTACTTTACAAAGTGGGTCAAAGCTGAACCACTAACCACAATCACAACCAAACAAGTGATAAACATTGTCGTCAGAAACCTTATATGTCAGTTTAGGATCCCAAAAATCATTATAATAGATAATGGGACCCAATTCGATATTATGGATTTTTGGGAATTTTACCAGAAATATCACATCGAGAAAAGGTATACTGCCTGGCACATCCACAGTCTAATGGACAGTAGAAGCAACGAACAAAGTGATTATGTCCATTCTAAAGAATCGATTGAAGCGAGCCAGAGCCATACGGGTCGACAAATTACCCTTGGCATTTTGGACTTATAGAACGACTTACAAAACAGCCACGGGGCACACCCCTTCTCCCTTGCCTTCGGATCAGAAGTGATCATCCCGATCGAATTAAAAGTGCCATCCCATAGAACTACTTACTATGACCCGATGACTAATAATGAACTGCTCCTCGAATCCCTAGATATGGTAGAAGAAAAAACAGACGAGTCGGACCTACGTGCCTTGAGGCACAAGCAGCAGGTCGCCCAGTATTATAATAAGAAGGTCCGAGCTCGAAACTTTAAACCCAGAGACTTGGTCCTAAAGCATGTCTTTCCACCCACAGTCCATTTGGGTCCAAAATGGGAAGGACCATATACCATCCCATGGAGGCTTGATAATGGATCCTTCAAGCTAGCGACCATGGACGGAAATGGAATCCCCAGAGTGTGGAACGCCCAGCATTTGCGGCATTACTTCACATGAAATTTTCATTTTTTTTACTCCTTTGTTTTTATGGCCATGTAAAAAGGCACGATTTGCCAAGAACAGTCTTATTGCATAAGAAAAAGATTTTAAAGTGGACGTAGGTCATGATTCGACCGAACCACTATGAAATATCGTGTGTCATTTATTTTACCGTACCAGTTTGTGATTATTCTTTCACTTTAATTTATATAAGCTATCACGGTTGTGACATTTAACATAAATCCCTTGATGACCCCAAAAACACCTAATTCAAAAGATCTTTCGAATTTGAAAAACAACCAGGTACGGATCATCGACAACGCAATGCAGCAAATGACACAACCTCAAATACTCTAACTCTCACAACTTGATAAGGAATATACTGGACAAGAAAGCAAATTGTCCATAAGGCGTGAAGGTGCACCGTGAGTAAAATACCGCCTCAACTCCACTCTACCCTTGGCATTCGACAGGAGAGTATAAAAGTGCTAGGGACTGGTGCTGCCAATGAACTCCTACCCCGCTGAAGGATCGGGGAGAAGACTGAGAGCTAAGTTCGAACTCTATCCTAGGCATACGACAAGAGAGTATAAAGGCGTGTTAATTAGATGCCGTAAAAAGGGCTCTACCCCGCTACAGTATCAGGGGCAAGAATGAAAACTGAGCTCGAACCCTTCATATCCGGACATGGGGGTAGCGCATTGTCAATCCTAATCAATCCTCAACAAGTCCTGGCCAGGCATCATGTAATGACCCGTATTCTACGTATCCAAGGATCGAGGAATATTCATTTCTTTTTCATACGAAGTCGTATGGTCGTGTAACTTTGGGGAACGACTATTGGGGTCATTTCCAATGTTCATGATTTTTTCCGATTTTTAAATGACCATTTTGCCCCTGACGAATCTTGTTTTTCCCATAACTTTTGATTGGTAAGAAGTTTTGACCTAAAACCACTTCCATTAGATCCGGATGATGGTTTACCTTTTCGTAGAGTGGTCACACTTGTCAAAGGACTTACCGTTTGGGAGATATGGCTGAATTAAGGTTTTGAAGGTGAAAAACAACTTAGCCAGGCAAAATTAAGGTGATTAGTAGCTAGGCCAATAACCCATTTCGGGATTAGGGTTATGGGGAGGCTGAAATCAGTTAGGAAACAATCTATTTTCATTTTCTCAACTGCCTAAAACATTTCTCTAACCCTAGCCCTGGCCTCCACCTTCTAAAATCATCTTCTAATCACTAACTAAGAAGATCTACGTTAAATCAAGGCAAATCAACACCAAATAGGGGTGGAGCTACTGTGTTGCATAAGAAAACGCCCCAAATCATAGATAGTTTCAGATCTAAGTTTTATTTGTGACTATGGTGAGTGGTTTGCATTGTTTTCCACTAATTACGGCTAATTAGGGGTGATTTGTGTTAATTAACAAAATTATACATTGTTCAATTCTGGAAAAATGTTTAGAAATTCTAAAATATTATTTTAGGCCTCTGTTAGAATTTGGGTTAATTTAGATATGTTTTGCTAATCCTATCATTAGTTATGCTTAAACATGATTAAGGGAAAAATAAGGGTTTTTGGGTATGTTTGATCTTTATATACATGTCAAATTATGGTTCTGATGTTTGTGGATGATTATACATGTTGCTAGGACGTTTGGCATGATTTATGGTTGTTTAGAAGAGTTAGAATGGTCGAAAACGCCGTCATAAGGCATAAAAACAGTCGTAGGAAAGTTGTGCAGGAACCAGATCGGATCGCCCCTCCCCTGTGAATCGACCCGTTCGTGACGCGGAAACCGAACCACTCGCCTACCTGAGTCACGAACCGCATCTGAAGGCTCCAGACCGACCTATTGTGAAGTAATTCGATCTTGGCATGGTGGAGCGACCCGAACCACTTGGCGGACCATGAACCAGAATCCCCGAACCGACCCGCGCGAGATGCAAAGGTAGTCCAAATAGGAAGTAGAACTCATGATTCAGTAGGGAACCAACGAGTTAACTTCATGATTGGGCTTTGCTGCGGGACATGTGCTAAGGAGTTGTCGACGTCCATACTTTGATTCACCACCGAGAGACGGATGTTAGGTTACAGATCAGTGCAGTGGGGTAGCTATTACTCCATGGGGCAGAGTGATCGTAGCATGACTATGAGCCAGTGTAGTGGAGTCGTCATGACTTCATGGGCAGAGTGGACATATCAAGGGATTAGTGGCTATGGATCAGTGTAGTGGAGCCATCATGACTCCATGGGGTAGAGTGATCAAAGCAAAGGATTTGGGTGGTCAAAGCAGTGGATATCGTATGCTTTACGCACTGAGTGGGATATGTGAGGATGGTTACTATGCTTGATTGTTTGCCATCACTATGACATGCACACCCCGCCCCTGTATCCTTACACCATATGTTAGTGTCACCTTAGAGTATTGTACATCTTGTTGTGCTAACTCTTTGGTTGCAGGTCCAGGTTCAGGTATGGTTTAGTATACCTATTATTATTATTATTATTATTATTTTGTTTTGCTGCTTATCGCTCATACCAGACTTTTGTCTGACCCAGAGTTTTATGTCTCTTCTTATTACTCTAGGTGCTCCTAAACGAGCAGATTTGAGAAAGGTTAGCTGGTTATGCACGAGTAGCTGATCCGGAGACGAGCAGGAGCCTCCCATGTATTATCTACATATATTCTCCCTGTGTCGCTGCTGGTCACTACTTTGGGCATTAGCAGTGTACCTTTCTTATTTTGCTTTGGAGACAATATTTTAAAGTTGTAATAATGATGTTGGATCATAAGCTGATTTTGGATTTCGCTGCTATGAGGGTTTAGTTTTCAGCTTATGCACTATCTCGCTTGTTTTATGTCAAAATTATGTTATTATTATATTTTATTCCATGCACTGTGAGACATTCTACAGGTTCCTTGTTTGTTCAAATTCCTTTCTTTGGCGACTGTCCCCTGCTAATCGGGCATCGGTACAACGCATTTCAGGGAAATGTCGGCTGGTGCGGGGCGGGCCGTCACACATCATGTCAACAATTGATTAGGGGCATACTTATACATATACTTTCTTACCACACTTCATGGTGATGACAAAATAAATAATATACTTACAGGATTCTTATGTTGTGCCTGTAATGATTACTTATGATGCAGTTTCATTCATGACTTATTTACGATTCAAATGTTTAAATACATGACTAAATATGAAATGTTCACAGGTATACAACAATACAAAGGAAACAAAATTTCATTTACTAAATGCAGGTTCATAAAAAAAGGATGGACAAAATGCGAGGGCCGCACTCGTAATAACTACAAAGGGCTAGTGGGAAATCTGAAAACAAAACATAAACAAATGAGCCTTATTTGGGCTTCGGGGATGACTTCTGCTTCTTCTCCTGCTTCTGTTTCTCCGGAACCTCCTTTCTGACATCAGGGGAATCATGCTTCTTTCTTTTCTTTTTCCCTAAGGGGGGATCCTATGGAGCGTCAGAGGATTGGAACGCGAGTTTTGTAGTTATCAACTTGGAGGAGAGCTTAATGACCAGTCTAGATCCGAGAGCAACTGCAGAGATAGGTAGCACATTTATAGGTTCTTCCTCAATTTTAAGTTTTAGTTGCTCATCCCTTTTGGCCTTCATATCGGCCAAGGTTAGATTATCGTCATCCATTGTCTCCCCTGTGATAGTAACATCCTCGCCTTCATACCCATTGTCACCGTCTGTGTCCTTCAAGGATCCAATGATTTCAGCATCCTTAGGAACGTCGATGCTCATTGGCACAATGACATTCTCGCTTGTTTCAACCTCAGCTTGCTTAGGCGATTCGGGGGTCTTAGGGCTTGATGTGGTGGGGACTTTCTCAACCTCTGATTTCGTTGCTACAGTCCCCTCGGTCGGCTTGGCACCTACATTATGAGAAGCAACCGTTATTAGTTTGAGAGAAAGTGTGGTCTTCTCAATTTTTTGCTCCACGATGCGAAGATAAGTTATGACAACTTTAACAAATTGTGGAGAGAATTTGGAGATACCTTCTGCCGACTTCTCATCCGAGGTTGCAGTGGAAACCTCAGCAGGTTGGGGAATAGGAATTTCAGAGATTAGCAGGTCATCGGGGTTGTACTCGTCGGTCCCAGAAGTCTTGAGCTCCATGGCTAAGCTTGAACCCTTATCAACTTTGTCCTTGCCTTTGAGCTTAAACTTCTCTGCCTCCATAGACTCTTTAATATGACGTCTACCCTCTGCTAATACCTCAGTCTCTTCACCTCTGAGAAAGGTTTGCATAAGTTGATTCTCATCGATATCCTCAACCTTTAAGCACTGCCTCTCGATTTCAACAATCTGGTCCCATATATCAACCAAAGTAGAGGGATAGTTCTTGATCCAGGAAATGTCTCAAGTCCGAATGACCTGAGCAAAAAAGTCCATTAATAGTTCATCGAATCCTTATATCTCTTGCTCGGCTGCGGTAAGTTCAGCGGTAGCATTTGAGGCGGGTTCAAGGGCTTCTTTAGCATGCCCTTCAACAAGAGCTGCTCTCTCCTCAGCATGAACAAGTTTATCTTTTAAGACTGCCATTTCTTTTTCCCAAGCAGCCTTATCTGTGGTAAAACGATCCTGTTATGTTTTTAGCTTGGCATTAATCAACTTGAGATCTTCTATTTCCTTTTTCATAGCTATATGCTCTCGGCTGTCAGAATTAAGCTCAAAGTGGATAACTTCTGACGGTGGATAACTTCTGAGAGCTTCTTGAAATGCTTCTTCATTGCCATATATTGAGTAGCCACGTGGCCCACTCGGTTAATGACTTCTGTATCCCAATCGTCAAAAACTGGTTCAACATCTAGAACAAAAAACATTATTTCGAAGTAGATGTTGGGGAATTGCTTTCGCAAATGCTCCAGCTTTGCCTTATTTTCAGAACTAAGGGTCACCTCTTGTGTAGTGGAAACATCTAGGTCGTGATGATCGGAGGGGACAAGAGATATCTTCTCTTTTTCCAAACCTTTTCTCACTACAACAAAATGACCCTATTACAACGGTGGAACACCGTTGTAATATACATTTTACAACGGTGGGCAAACCGTCGTGTATTAAGAAGTTGTAATAGACTAATATCTTTTACAACTTTTTTGCACTGTTGCAACACCGTTGTAATATGTCTATTTTACAACTTTTTTCCACCGCTGTAATAGATTTTATTACAACAGTTATGCACCGTTGTAATAAAATCTACTACAACTGTTATGCACCGTTGTGATTGACATTTGGATTTTAAAAAAAATAAATTCTGCAAATGCAACAAAAGCTAAATAAACAGAAAACAAATTGATATAAATTCAAAGCAACGGATCCATTCATACAAAAAACATTACAACTTTATATTCAAAATACAAAAAATGAATCATACATCATCACGGTAATATATCAATTCTTCATTACAAATAATGATTACAAATCAGTACCATCCAAAAATTCTTCTTCAACTATCAGCCTGCTTCATCTTTGCACTTCCTCAACATCCCCACCACCTGCACAATCACAAAACATGCATATACATAAACATAACCTTTGTTGCTTGAAGCTATTACATGGCTTTCTTATTTGCCTTCGTAAAATTCTTGTGCATTTTTTGAAGTTGTCTGTATGGAAACCATGCAAAAACAGCACAAACTGATATGTTAATACATTGTTACCATTGTAGAAGAAATCACACAAAGTGATAAGTGGTGTATCATGTGCCTTGATTCAAAAAGCTTCATGCACAGGAGAGAAATATGGTAACATGAACACATTTTTTGTCCTATTCAAGCTAAACTAATTTCAAAGTTTAACTACAAGGTTAATTCGTAATTCTCGTTGTTTCTCTTCCGTTCAATGCTACTCTTTTTAATTCTAGTGCATAAATAGGTGCAACATAATAGCATACGGAAATAAATCTTGAAACAAATCTAATCGTAAGTAATCACTAACAACATATACAATTTGTAGATAACCAAAACATGTGTTCAAGGATATGTAGCATGGCCTAGGTGTGAACAAGACAAGTATCAAATATAACAAGTGTTCTAAGTAGTTTCAAATGTCCTATTACATGTTAAATATGGCAGGGGGAACAATGCCATAGTCAAGTAAACACACAGTCAAGTAAAAACTTCACAAAGTCAAACACAGCATACTAATTGTACAGTCTTTTATTTTGCAAGGCAATGGTGCACCTCATCATACAATAAACAAAATTTATCAACATGCATGAAAGCAGACAAATCTATGTCAGCCTACATGGAACGTTAACATAAACATGCATGAGTATTAAGTAAATGATTATGCCCAAAAATCCGCGAACATGTTAGAACAGGGATGGAAGACTTAAGGCAACAAAAATCCATTTTTCTTCATGTTAAGGCAGTGTGTTCTGTCTTTATACCCTTCCTTGCATTTTTATGTCTTATTATCTAACAAGCACTCTATTTATGATGGAGGCTGCACCCGGTTCTATATAGTCAATATGCAATTTAAATGTAGTAATATGGACGTGTGTACAGGAGCTAGCATTTAAAAGTAGAGATGCGCCTATCAAGTTTTATGGCAGCAAAACAGCATAGTGCTGAAAATGTATATTGTCCAAAGTAAAATTTTGACAACATGCAAAATGTGTGTTTAGAATAGTGCGTGTAATGTCCAAGGTAAGAATGAAGCAGGAACACCATTCAACAAATATGGATGTGAACTCAACTATGCTATTTTCAACTAGCAGATGCACGATTTAATACAGCCAACAAGCGATGGAAATGCAAAAGCAAATAGCCCAAACCAATTATATTTAGCGGAATGCCAAGTTATATAACCTAAAATAAGTTGAATCGTAAGCATAAACTTACATTTAAACGCGGTAGTGGACGACGAAGGAAGAGCATGAGCTGCTGTCCATGCTTAGCAGCAGTCACGGATTTGGCGCGAGCGACGGAACTGCAGCGTTGGACGACAGAGAGATACCTGCAGTTGCGAACTGTGTGGACAGCGGCAACGAACGTGCTTATTCCCGCTGAACAGATGATAGAAACAAACGTGCTTATTCCCGCTGAATGTATTCAGCATTTTGATTTAGCGCCTAAAAAGTGCTTTTTCCCCAAAATAAACACAGCCAAAACAGTATGGAATGAAATTGAGCAATAAAATCGTGAAAGACAGATCTAACCAAATAGTTCATAACATAATAAAAAAGAATAACCTGAATCGGAAATGCAGAGGACTTTCAGATCATCAGCGCCGCCGAAAGAATCAGCGCTTCCATCTTCGGACTTCTTATAGCTAACAGCAGATCGCTCCGATCTAACATCGATTCCGTTACCGACATTCACACTGTGATTGAACTCGACTCTCTTCAATTCGATGACGACATCGGCAATCAAGCAGAATTTCTGCATCTGGAGAACGGGGATCCAGTTCATCCGCCTCCGGTGGATCGCCGCGTGCAGCGCTTCGTACTCCAACCCATCTCCGTCGTTCATCTGCGAGAGTGACTATTTTGCAGCTACTGTAGAATTTGAGATTAGGGTTAGAAAGAGGAGATTTCGCCTGGAGAGGATGAGATGGGAATTAGTTAGTGAAATTTGTTTGTGGAGCCACCGATTAAAACATTGGGTTGTGAGAAACTCCGCTACTTCGAGCCCAATATTTCAGTTTGGAGCCGAAAATTTCGGTTTGGAGCCAAAACTTAAAAGTGACGGAGCCAAAACTTAAAAGCGATGGAGCCAAAACAATTTTCTTGTATGTGTCAAGGAAAAGAAAAATAAAAGAGAATATATAGATGTGTATGGAGATGATAAATATTATATAGGTTCTAATGAATGTTGCAATTTAGTTACAAAAAAATATTTCTAAAATTTGATTCTTCTTATTGTTTTTCTAAAATATTGAATATTTTATAATAAAAAATTAAGTTATTTAATTCTGTTGAAAATATAAAATTTTATTTCTAAATCTTATGAATATTTTCAAATTAATTTTACTTAGTTCAAAATTTTACATTTTTATATATTAAACACTAAATATGGTTATTAATTATTTTAATTAATAAATGTTGCTTAGTATTAGTTTAGAATATTAGATAAATTTTTGAATATTTCATGAAATATTGAATATTTTACAAAATTTTAAATTTATATTGTCTAATTTAACTATTAATTATCAAATTAATTAGTATATATTAACTATTAATTATCAGAAGTTATTAATTAAATGTTAATTATTAATTAGGATTATTTCATATTTTAAATTAATTATTAATTAGGATTATTTCATATTAACAATAGTTATTATTTAACTTTTACTTATTTCTACTTAGTTATAATCGAGTAATAACTATTAAAAACTTATAACGTATATGTCACCTAAATATTAATTAATAAGCAGTTAACATTAACTATTAAACATTAATTACCACTTATTAACTATTAATTATTTAATAATAATTAATAAATATTATTGATTCCTGAGTTTATTATTAATTATTATTAAATATTAATATAATTAGTTATTCAATTTAGATATTATAAACATGAAGTTTGTAATGGGCATCTATTACAACTAACAAAACAAAAAGTTGTTAAAAATACGTTTATTACAACTTTAGGGAATTGACAGTTGTAAAAAACCATTTATTACAACGGTGCTTTTACCACCGTTGTAAAAAACCATTTATTACAACGGTGCTTTTACCACCGTTGTAAAATTAAAGTTGTAATATGGTGTTTTTGTTGTAGTGTCTTGAACCCTTGTGCTTATCCTTGGATTCATGATACTTCTTGGAGGATTTGTCCTAGGGAGGAATACCCTTCGGGGGAGTCCGAGCTTTAGGAAGTTGTTTGTCTCCTGCAAGTGGCACTTAATGACTATGGCGCTTCTCGGGATCTTATCTCGAAGGAGAGCAAGAGCATTTAGGATGAGACTGATGGGAATCATAGTGCTTCTTACTGTCTCTTCCCCGAATATCACTGTGATCATGCTCAAGTACGGGACTATGTCTAGGCGTGCACTCACGAAGTTTACGATGAGAATAAGAGCGGTGATGAGGCATCTTTCCTGCAAAAATTATAAGCAAGAATAAGGACCATGAATACCTACGGTGTGTGAATGTTGTGATGTGTGGTGCATGTGACGTGTGTGACCCATATGATCCCCCTAACAGACTAGGGCTCGGAGCTAGGCTCGTCTGTGCAGTTTCTTTTTCCTTGACTGGAATGGATTCTTCCTCGGAGACAGGGAATAATGGTTCCGCTTCAAAGTCCTCAAATGTGTAAATGTTATCCGATAGGGGAAGTTTTTCTAAATCTCTGTATATTTCCTCCTCCATTAAAGAATCATGAGTCAAGGGTTTAGTTGGTGGTGGTTCCTTGGAAGGAGTCTCCCCTTCGAGGATGGAGGCATCCTTGGGTTCGTCAGTTCGGACTTCACCACTAGTGTACACATTCAAATCTTCGTCATCCTAGTCAATCATCGGCGAAGGACTTTTGGGTAGACCAGGCAATGCCTTGATTTCCGTTGTCACCTGCTCCTCAGCTAGGGGCATGCTACTCGATTCCCTAGGAGTTAAAGTTGGGGGAATATATCTGTAAGGCCTGCCACCCTATCCAAGCCCAAATCTTATGTCAAGGAGGTGATGTTTGTAAAGGTTCTCATCGGTTATGCACTTCCTAATTTTGCAAAAATTAGAGTTGATTTTTATAAGGCGGGACAAACGATCTTCGTATACTTCACCTATTGTTTCTGGAAATTATGAGCTGTACATAAAAAGAAGATATTAGCACTTTAATCATGTAGTTGAGACATACACTGAAGGATTCAGAACTTACTTGACTGTAGCCACCTCGTCGCACATCCAGCTTGATGTTTTATGAAGAACAATTTTGATTTGCATCGCCTAAGTTACTGTGTCCATCCGACAATACCTTCTTGGAGGGGATTGACTCGAAGAAAATAAAGTTTAGGGTCCTTGTGGAACGATGCTTAAAATAATAATAGAAGTTCAAATCTTTGAAAACCATCTCGGTCTCCAAAATTTCCACATATGCAATATACAAACTATACAGAGTAGCATAAGCATTGGGATGGAGTTGCATGGGAGCAATGCGTAGTCCTCTCAGGAGATCGATGGCAATTGGAGGAAAAGGAGGAATGGAACCTACCGAGCACATGACCTTGCTAATAGCCATATACTCTTCCAGAGCAGAATGAGGCCTGTCCACTTTCTCTGGGGTTTTCACATCATCTTAGGGGATCCCATGTCTTAAGAAGATTTTATTTAACTTTAAATCATCCAGTTTGGAAGTTGTGGAATCTCTCGGCTTGTCTAACTTTTTAACACCCTCGAGTTCGTCAGGAGCTCGATCACCTTCTTCTTCTTCGAGCGATGTTCTTTAAGAAGGTGTTGATGCTGCATCGATGTCTGTTTCATAGTCAGATCCAGAATTATCCTAATCCGGGTCCGACGGAAGTACGTCGGGATTATAATAACTTAACGACTCCAGATCTTTACTCTTCTCTAATATTCTTGCTGAGCGTCTATCAGAAATGTCTACTCTGTTGGTGAATAAACATAAGCAATTAGAGCATAAATACCCGTAAACCCCGTGTGTGCAAGTGTTAGTGTGTACAAGTGTGTGCAGTACTGAAAATAAAAGCATGAAGTAAAGTAGATGGAAGACTAATTGGTCATCGCTTGTCTTTAAATTAAGTCTCCAATTAATTCTGTTCAAGAAGTTTGTTTTGAGAGCTCTACTCTAGCTGTTCTTTGAGTTATCCAGATTATAATGGCTCTTGATTGAGGTATAAGTCGATATGTTTGGTTAGTTGATGTTGCTTAGTTAAGAGTAGTTGCATAAGAAGAATGGGCTCGGAGACAAGTCGATTCATGAAGTTCTATAGTGCGGCTCGTGATAAGAGATCGATTCACAAGGAGGGGCCCGACTCATGGTCCAAGGATAACTCCTGGACAGGCATTAACTAGTGCACCCTATCGATTCATCTCATCCTACTTGTGAACGAACTAAGGCTCGTGGGATGCATCGGTTCGTGACTCAAAGGTTGAGGTATACGAGTAAGCCGGCTCGCTATTAATCAAATCGTGGGCTCCTTCCTTTGCCCGACCCGCTGCACCATGGTCATAACCCGACCTATATAGTAGGGTCACGACCTGATACATATTTCCTTCCCATGATCCGCCCTACAGCGATACACCTCTTCTTCTACCATCCCCACGAACGAGCCCCTCAAAGAATGATGCTACTTCCAGTGTCTCCAATCCAAAGCACAATCAATTGAGCTCGTCGCCTCCCACTGTCCTTGGTTTCACAATCCAATATCAGGCCTCGAAAATAACCTAGATCCTTCACCACTTGCTCTCGCCGACTTTCCCCACGGTCAAGGGATGCGCTTTTATGGATCCATCGCCTAAAGGTGATCAAGGCCACCAACGCCAGTGATGGCCTCAGGAACAGTGACGCTGAGACTATTGGGGAGAACGACAAGACTCGATTCAAGAGTCACGGTTCGCGAATTAAACAAACTAAAGATTTGATTCAAAATAAAGATTTGATTCAAAGTAAAGATTAATTCATCTTCTGAAACGTAGGAATTCGACTAAGATCCTCACGATTTGATCAAAATCCAAGATTAGGGTTTTAGAATTATGGGAATCACTTTTACCGAAGTAAAAAATGGAAGAGGAAGAAGTAAAAAAGAGGACTACACGGTGGAAATAAAGCCGATGGGCTTCAGGCCTGGGTCCGCTATCGAGTGGACATGCTGGCGGGCCCTTGGCTCTTGGCCTTCACGCACCACTGCTCATATGAGGGCAAGTGCTGTCGAATTCACATGAGTACCTTGTCCTGACCAAACCCTCAAAGCCAAATGAAAAGGGCTTTAGACCAAATCCAATGTATGGATACTCCGACATATACGCACGCAAAAAAAAGTAGAATTTTTGATAAAAGGTGATCTCTTGAGTTGAGCTAAGAAGGATTAGAAAATTCACCTAAAAGATTATTCACCGCTTGCAATCTATGGCAGAAATCAAAGTTTGAAATTATAACCAATATAATTGGAAACTCAGAGATGTATTTATACTCATTAGGGGACACAACCTTTTTGACACATTGCGACTTCATGAATGAATAAGACTATTGACTCCCACCTTTTCAAGAAAAGATAGTTCGATAATTATGAAGCACGTTCCATCCTTGATAAAACATACTTTAAGGGGGCAAATTATTGGTTAGCTTTTTGGTCAAGCCACCAAGGATACAAACTTTTGTAATCGGATAGACAAGGATTCGTACACGCGTGAACTCAAGATGCTCACCACAAAGGTTTGCTACTCGGCTCGAGATCCAGCCTTCTCCCTCGGCTCGTGATCCAGTTTTAACCCTCGGTTCGTGGTCAAGCATCACAACCGGCCTCTTACATATGGGTCACGAACCGGACTTGCTCCCAGGAAAACATAGCCACGAGTTGGTCAGTCCCTATCACGCCATGACCCAGATTTCATTGATCTGATGATACATGTCCATAACAGCCTTATTGACCACTTCTCCACTCACTCACGAACGAGTCCGAGATTCCCGGGATTGGTGCCACGTGTCTTCACGAACCACATGTATAAATCACCTATAAATAGCCCCATACTTGGCATTTTTTAGGATCTTTTGGCAATTCAGAGCTCCGATTCCACCATTATCAAACCATCATTATTTCGAGTCAGAAGTATTTCGAAATTGTTGAGTGAATCATTGTTGTAAAAGTGAGATTAAGAGAATATTATGATTGTACTTGCCTTCAAACGTATAATCAAAGTAATTTAAAGTGGACGTAGGTTCTTTAACGTCGAACCACTATAAATTTGGTATGTTTTTTGCTTTTTCTTTCATTTCTAGTTTTATTTCTCTGCAAGTTAAGATAATTTGGGTGTTAGAGCCATTTTTTGGTCTAACAAATCTTATATAAACACTACATCATCACCGACAAACAATTATCCATGTTCAAGCAAAAATCAATTTATAATTCGAATTGAAGAACCATACCAGAGAATTAAAACTGCTTAGATCAAAAGTGAGTGCAACTGCGAATCAAAGATCATCAACGATGAGAGGTCGGCGCTACAAATCTAAGGAGAATCGAAACCCTAGTGTTGCAATTGCCTCCGCCAATTTTTTTATTTCTAGAAGGAAACCCTAGGAGCCACCAGTTTCCAGAGAGGAGTGATAAAGGGGCCAGATAATTGAAGTGTTGAATCAAGAAGAAAAGTGGTCAGTCTATTTACTAAAGCATCTAAGTGTTAAGGGCTAAGATGATTTCAATTATTTTTAACTAGGGTTTTAGTTTAAGTTTTTTAAGTGTTTATTTTATTTTATTTTGTAAATTGTGTTAACAATTTTCTAGTTCATCTGTAAAACTAGGGAGACGAATTACGGGGTTGTAATTCGGGGAAATTTGATTTCGAAGATAGAAGCCAGTGCAGGGTTTTGAGCGTAGGATTAGTGCAACTAAAGCGAGATTGTGGGGCCTTTTTTGTAGCTCCTAGTAGAAACTGGGGGTAAGTTTTGAGTGTAGGGTTAGGACAAATAGGCTAGGAATTGTCATAAGTTTATAGGTGTTGTAAGCATTATAATAGTTGACTAATACCTAGTAGAAACCTTAGGGAATGCAGCAATAGGCAGAGTTTTGCCGAAGCTGGGTAAATCTGTGTGTTATTTATTTTTCCGCATTTACTCTAATTATTATCTGTGTTGATTTATTTATTACTCAGCAAAAACCGCGTTAAACCCTATTCACTCCCGTCTAGGGTTAATTTAGATCCTACAAGTGGTATTAGAGCAGGTATTTTCTATTTTAAAATAACTCTAGAGTCATGGATATCCCTAACGGTAAGTTTTCTAGTTGTCAATTTAGCAAGAATTTTTCCAGTATAACCCCAACTATTTTTGATTGAACTGATTTTTTAAATTGGAAATTAAAAATGGAATTTTATTTAAAATTTGTTAATACTAGATGATGGGATATTATTGAAAATGGATATGATATGGTAGATGAGAATGACAATATAATTAATTCACGTGCTACACACATTTTATTTTCTTATATTAATGATGATCAATATAACCATATCTCCCATTGCTTAACTGCTTAAGAAATCAGGAAAACGCTCGATGCGCTGTATGGAAGAAAAGACACCAATGGCTCAAAACCCTCAAAAGCTAACTCAAATTCCGAATTATGCTTAACTGGATTTACAAAAGATGGATCGGATGATGACAGTGATGACGACTCAACAGATGAAAAGCACGGTGAATTTCCTTTTAAAAAGTTAATTCTTCTTTGTGATAAATTAACTAAAACTGTTGAGAGTCTCAAAGTGACAAATAAAAATTTAAAATCTAAAAATATTGAGTTGACCGATAAAAATCATGATTTGGAATAAAAACTTGAAGACAATAAAATGGTTGAAAACTTGAATTACACAAAATGTTTAGATTTGGAAAATGATTTAGTTCATCTTAATGAAATGTTTCGAAAACTTGAAAAGGGAATTGTATTTCTAAAAATAAACGAGATTGAACTAAAAACGAAAAATGATTTTTCGCAAAAGGAGTTGGATAAGTTTAAGAAGGTTAAAATTCCAAACATAAAATTTTAGAGAAAAAGAGTTTATTGAAAACCGAATCATTTCTGAATGAGCCTGAAATTGAAACCAAGAAAATCAAAAATCTCAAATGCGATACATGCGCGACCTTTCAAAAAGAATTGTTTGAAATAAAAGAAAATTTCAGAACCCTTGAAAACGAAAACATGATTTTGAAAAATAACAAATATGAAATTACTTGTAAAAATCACGATTTAGAAAAAGAAATTGAAAAATTCTAGGATTTAGAAAAACTTGAAATTCAAAAGCGCAAACGATTTGAAAGTGAGATTTTTGAGTCCAAGGCGAAAATTAAAATGCTTGGAAACGAAAATAGGGTTTTGAAACAAATTGATTCTGAAAAGAGAAAGATATCTATAAATCAACGTTCGAATTTAATAAAAGAAAATTGTGATCTTAAATCTAAAATTCAACGACTTGAATCAACTTTGACTAAATTTTCAAAAGGAGAAATATAGTTGAATATGTTGTTAAAAACAAAATTTTTTGTTGTGAATAAGAAAGGAATCAGTTTTGATAAATTTAATCAAATTGAAAAGTGTAATTTCAATGATTTTAAAAATCCTTCAAACCGCTTTAGAAAAATTGATCCTTTTGAAAAGCTAAATTTTAGTGATTTTGAAAATTCTACAAATAGCTTTGAAAAAGTTCAAATTGGACATTTAAATTCAAATCATTTCAAATGGTTTTCAAATCATAAACGAAATGAAAACTCGTTTAGAAATAGTTTAGTTAAACTTGTTTGGATCCCAAAAGATAATAAGATGAATTCAAATAAGATTAAACGAATTTGGGTTCCAAAGTGTAACGAGCCGGGAAATTTTGACTCCGAAAATCGACACAAAATACCAATGTCGACCATTCAGACATCGGAAATACCGGATAGTTAATAGAAAGAAGTTAGAGGGTGAGAACAGATAAGGTAGAACTATTAGAATAGAAGAAGAAGAGCACAACAACATCAGAGTAACACGAATCTCACAACAGAACGAATAAAATATAGTATAAAAAATAACATTGAAAATACAAATAAGTAATTATATATTAGAGAAAAATACTTACATCCCAGCGGAAATAAACAATAGCTATAAAATCCTGCTGAAGCCTCCTTCTCCAAGCTCCATCTAGTGTATTTGTAAAACCCGACTACTTGAGTGCCCGTACAAATTTTGGCACCCAAGAGTTTAGGGAAAACAAAACAAAATAAACTCTGGGTCAGTCATGAGACTGGTGTGAGTAAACTCCAACCATTTGGTTTAACTTTTCAAAAATCCTTTTCAAAGAAATGATAATCGTAAGACCGATCCACACATAAATACGGATAGTTTTTACCTTACGATAACCCAAAATGTTTTTGAAATTCAATAATATTCTGATATTATAATAATGTCTAATCACAAATAATTAACAATCTAGCAGAATGCTTGCATCTCACGCTCCACATACATATATTATACAATCAAAATCGCAGGCGCTTATTGGAGATTGGATTCCGACTATGACAAGGTATGAACCACCTACCGATAGTGTATCTCTAGAGAGGAATACACTTGGTTCAACAAGAACGTCTTACAACCCGGCCACACATGATCGACCACTCATTTCTCTTGAGTGTATTGAATATATTGTCACCCATGGTTTCTATCAACATAACCGTTCCCGGGAGATACAGAAGCGAAAAGAAGTAACAAATATGAATATTCTCTAGATGGTGACAATACACCCTAAAGGGGGCGACCCACATAGCTATGCTGCCTGCCCGATTTTTGTCATTTCTCGGTTGATGAGGCTTGAAGTCATAACATTTCTTTCGACAGATCACACCTCCATTTACTTTGAATGCCACATCGTCGTACCCGCCAAATCACAAATTGATTTCCACAAAAAGACCATGGGTACAAAGCTAAGAGAAACAAATTCCTCCGCCACCAAACGTGGATACATTTGAAGCGATCAGCTTACGTGATCCATTAGATATACTCTGTCAGACACTCGTCCATACACATTGTCCTAGGTTTGGACAAACCGAAGGCACTATTCTGTAAATCCATCTTGGGCAATTGCTACCTAGGATTTACTGAACAGCCCTTGCATAACTCCGTCTTTAATTATCTTCATCATATCTGATTCGCAACGCCAATGCCCATATGGAGTGGGTTTCAGATAATGAATCTGATCCTGTCTCTCCGTATTGACAACGGAAAAATGGTCAAAAACTTCGATAGTCGGTGATTTAACTATCAAAGAAAAATATGTGTACAACCAACGATCGTATTTTCAAATAGAAATCTTATCAATCAATCATCAATTTGCATTTATCCCTTTAAATTAATTTATCATTAATTTATTTCATTTCCCTATTCACGTTTCCATATATTTCTTAAATCCCGTTTATCACACAGCTTCTATATTTAGAAACTATATGTTATTAACATTGGAAAACATTTCCATATTTACTCTCATTTCTTATTTCCTATATTAGAAAACATTTTTGATTCTTATTAGGAAAACATTTCCAAAACTCCCACATTTGGATTTAAACAGGCGTTTAAATAAAACATCGCTATGCCAACTCAAAACATTACACTTATTAACTAAATTCACTGAACCAACCGTCACTATCGAACCTTAACCATTCCTTAGTTAAAAATGGAGTCAATCAAGTTGTGGTATAACTACCTCTTGGACCTTAACTGAACAACCTTTCTAACCTCGAAATAGACAAAGTTTACCTTTTAAATCTTTAACAAACTTCCTTTCGTAACTCTCGGATTCTATTTACGAATCCACTTCCTTTATAGAATTCATTTGATTATAATAATAGGGTTATAATCCCATACTTCTGATATATATATATATATATATAATAACTTAAATATAACTTTTATTTATTTAATTTGGATAAATAATTAAACAACTAATTTATTACATAAATAGATCTTAATTAAAAATCAGAAAGTACAAAGTACTTTCCTACATTCAATATAGTCGAATTTAAATATATAATTCTCTCTTGAATAATCTATATTCGATAATCTCTCCTTTGAATAACTATATTCAATAATCTCCCCTTCGAATAACTATATTCGATAATCTCCCCTTCGAATAACTATATTCGGTAATCTCCCCTTCGAATAACTGTATTCGATAATCTCCCCTTCGAATAACTATATTCGATAATCTCCCCTTTGAATAACTATATTCAATAACTCTTTTCCAATAACCAGTATTCGATTAACTCTAATTAGAATGACTAATATTCGATTAACTCTAATTCGATTAATTCTAATCGATTAACTCTAATTCGAATAACTAATATTCGATTAACTCTAATTCGATTAACTCTAATCGATTAACTCTATTCAATTAACTCTAATTTGATTAACTCTATTTCATTAACTCTAATTCGATTAACTCTATTTCATCAACTCTAATTTGAATGACTTACCTTCGATTAATTCTAATTCCTTTCCCATTCAAATTCCCTTTTGAATCCCTGTTCAAAACCCAATTTCCTTATAAATGATTTAAATTATAAAATATTTATTTTAATCCACTGTTCACATCGAATGTGAAAATATTCCCTTTATCTGATCCATTAAGTTTGATTTCGTATTTTTAAATAATATGCCATTTCCAAATTCTATTTATACTTTAATTTATAGAATTATTCATATGGAATCTCCTTCTTATTTCTAACACTTAAATCTTGTTTATAAATCCTTTTATAAATGCTACATTCAATTTCAATCTCAAATATCGATGTTAAAACCCATTTTTACTTCCATATATAAATTCAGACTTATATATTCAATTTATCCAATGATAAATTATTTACTTAATTTATAAAAATTATTTATAAATTAATCTTCTACATTTTATCTGTTAAAACCGATTTCTACTTGATTCTACTTTAAATTAATCTTTCCCATTTATTTGTTAAAAAAAGATTTCCATTTATTGTTTATTTCCCACTTATTTTCTTTTATAAAGTTCTATTCATTTTATACAATACTCCCTTTTATAGCTCCTATTTATTTTTTGAATAAATATCCCCTTTATAATTCTATTTATAAATGATTCCAAATATTTCCTTTTCAATCCTATTTGTAAATGTTTACAAGGATTCTCTTTTCAATTCTATTTGTTTTACAAATATTTCCTTTATATAATTCTCTTTATTTCATATAAATATTTCATTTATAAAATTCTATTTATTTTATATAAATATTTCCTTTATATAATTCTATTTATTTTATATATAATCCCTTTTCTAATTTTATTTACTTTCCAAAATATTACCTTTTATAATTATATTGATTTCATACAAATATTTCCTTTTATATAAAATCCATTGATTTTATATAAATAATTTATTTTCAAAATACACTTTGAAAATTCCCTTTTTACATTCCAGTATTTCATATGGTATTTAAATACCAAATCAAAAGGATCAATCATCATCCAAACAAACACAATCAATAATAGGTTATATACCACATCATATATCACAATATATGAAAAACAATATTATAAATATTGAGGAATCCAGTTGGATCCCTCCAACCTGTTTCCCTGCATCCGCAGATATTAAGCAATATAATTAACATCAATTTCATTTCAACATGAAATATTCTAATCCACAGAATCAATATTTAATTAACAATATATATATATAACAATATCGATATTTTTAACTAATCAATTAGCAGTTCAACCAACCAATCAACATACAACAATCAACCAATATTTATCTGTTCTAAAAATACATTATGAAAATATAAACTGAGTAGAGTTAAGTGAGATTTACTCACATTGGACGATCATCGTTAAATAACAATAACAATCGGTTGATTCTGACAGACAATTTATTTTGCTATAAATTGTAACGAGCTCCAATTCACTCCCAGTCAATTCCACTGTGTAGCCACTGTCCATACGATTCCAACATGACTGACCATTCGTCAATCTGACATCATATGCGAAGATATTAAAATTATACTTTAGTGCACTAATTGAATTGAATAAAAGTTTAGAATTTAAATTATTATTGGGTTCACTACTCAAAATAAGGACCATACCATTTGTAATTACCCAGACCCACTATTTCATCTTCTCCAATCGACCTGCAGTAACCTATCTCTACAAAAGCAATACTGTAACTTCTTCCAACCTCCCTCCTTCGCTGCTATTATAAAAATCAAAATAAAATACCCAAAATCATCCTCTTTAAATTCTACATCACCAACACCAATTCTATTGAACTCGCCCAAGCTATACAGTCTGCGGTCCTTCGCCTGTACTACTGTTTCTTAAACCCAATTACCATGCAGCGAGCTCCAGTAACCATCAAGGCTATAGCCGAACTTCCTAATCCCCCTTTCTCCCTTGATACTCCATTAAATCACAAACTAAGTACACCGTGTTCCTCCCCACAAATATCTCCATCCACCCATCTCCATTAGAAACAACTCGCCATCACCATGTTCACCGCGTTTTCAACCAACACAGTAGCCGATCGACATCAATCAATGCCGATTCTCATCAAAATTTGCCAACAGACCTTATTCGATCTTCTGAATTCAAAAGTACACTCCATTTCACGAATTAATGCTTTAAATCTCCAAGCGCACAAACCCTAGAACATCGGCTATTATTTTGTGTGAAAAACATTGGTTTCGAATGGCACAAAACACGTACTATATTGAAGAGAGCATCATCACGAATCCATATATGTATCTAAAATGATTTATATCAATTTATTCTATTTATTTTGATTTTTACAGAATGCATGAATTTTCCAGAGTGAAGAAAAATGTGACGGCGGAAAAGTTGACCAAAGGAAAAATAATTTAGGCTTTGAAAAGGATGTAAGGTATTTATAAGGTAGAAATATATATTTTTTTAATCAATTATTATATTTATTTTTTTATTAACCATTGTTTGTATTTATTGTTAAAAATCCCCATGACCGTATACAATTCCCAAAATCATGAAAATGGGCATGCAGCTACAGTTCGACATTACGGACCTAACAAAACTTGTTTCATCGAATTCCAACTTCGTTTGCTCTCACAGCGTATTTTTAAAGTCAAATTATTAATTATTTTTCAGACTAAAATCCCGTACGACCACATACAGACTCCAAAAATCACGAAAATTGAAATCTAACAATTATTTAATATTCCGGATCCAACAAAATTAGTTTCATCGAAAACGGAGGTCGGTTGCAAAAATGGCTATTTTTTAAGGCCCTAAATAAACCAATTTAAATATAAATATACTTAAAAATAATTAAATTAAATATTTATAAATTAATATTATCGTATATATTCACACAAAATGTAATATAGCTCCAAAAAAAATTATCGGGATTTATAACTCGATATTTCAAAGTTCCCAGTTATATCGATTTCAAGTTATATTAAAAATCCTTTTATAATATAAATAAATCGTTATAAATTATAAAGGAATTCCATAGCGACTTTTCGAAAATTTGATGTGGACACAACTCACAGTCTACACGATGAAATCTCGATTTTTCTCTTCCATTAGAAAAATATACTTCACCAACTTCGAACGTTTCTTGTTTCACAGAAATCCGACTTAAAACGGATTTTGTATATTCAATTGAAGTTCGAATCGCCAAACTACGAACTGCCACACCATTTCGAGCTCAATTATAATTATTATATAAACTATACGTTCAACTGTCGTTTAAATAATATATTCGTTAATATAATTCAACTCTAAAATGAATTATATTTTATAAATGATCAAATTCACACAATATTGTGAATTCCATTATTTCCGACTATTTCAGAAATTAAATATTATTCTATTATTTATATTAATTAAATATTCAATATTATTTAATTAAACGACCATTTAAATCCTTAAATCACTATTTAAATAATTAAATAAATTAATTATTATACCGTAAAAATGTGGGACGTTACACAAAGGGTACTTTAGTGGATAGTAATGGATTGTTATATAAACGGGCTTAGGTACTAAAAAGTATAAACGAAGCTACGAGTGGTAAAACAACTTTTGTTAGACCACTTGGTACCATAAACATTTAGGTACCAAGGAGTGGCTAGGGAACAATTGTGCTTAAGAGAGATAAAATTCTAGTTGTTCCATTTTATTGAATTGTTTGAAGTTCCTTAGCCATAGATTTCAGAGTTGCAGATTCATTGGTTTACATCCATAACGGTAAGTCAGGTATAATTCAGGTATGATATTTAAACTCATGATTTTTATTTTCTTTTCTTTTTGATTTTCTTATATGCTAATTTGTATTGACACTTCCATGTTATTTTTGACATACCTTGAACATTGATAATCGAAAATTTAAAATTTATGAAGTTCTAGGAAGCTAATGAAATTTCACACATCTTTGATGTTTGGAGTGTCTTTAAATTCACTTTGGAAAATATTAAAAAACCGTTCTCAATTTAGCATATTACTTGAAAGCTATAATTGATTAGTTATGAAATTTTATTTTTTTCTCTCTGCTTGATTATATTGATTTTGAAATAATTTTTGGATGGTTGTTGAATTTCTTGGATCATAATATTTGAATTTGAATTTTGAAAATAAATTTTTATCAAGTGATTTCGAATAACATGCTTTTTAGTTGAATCATTGACTGTCCCTGTGCTATTTTAAAATACCGTGAAAATTTCTCTTGAAATTCTTGCCACTCTGATAAAGAAAATTGATTTAATTTGTTTGAATATCTTGGTGATTGGACGATGGTTTGGAAAATTACTGATAGGAATTCATTAAAATTCATAGGCAATTTGAATTAAATATACAAGTGATTTAAAAATTGTCTAGGAGCAATCAATATTAGAAAAAATATTAAAATTTCACATTTTACTAATTGATTTTTTTGAAACTGATTTTCAACTTGCATTGATATTTCAAAAATCCCCACTTGAAATTATTATTTTCAAATTAAAATTATTCTTGATTATTTATTCATAAATTGAGATTATTGACTAATTTGAGCCATAGTTGGAACTCATCGAAATTATTAAAGATGTCTGAAAACATGATGAGTTGTGACTGTGATATAATTCATAACTAGAGGAGATGTTATTTTAAATTCTCATGATGATAGGACAGATTTTATAATATCTTTAAATTGGAGCTTATTTCACGACCATCTTCTATGTCTATCATATTTCTATCATTCATCGTGGTTTTATTTAATTTGGTGAGTTCAAATTATTTTTGGAAAGAAAATATCTTGGAAATAAAAATAAAAAAGGAGAAAAAGAAATATATATATATATATATATATCCTTGGTATTCACACCCATTTAAAAATACTCGCAGTTATGCGTGGGTGAATTGCCTTAATCTCTATGTGCTTCCATTCTCACTTAAAAGACCTTTGGGCTGTGCATGGATGGACTCCTTAGAGAGGATAAAGTTAAGTTACTACTAACCCCATTTAAAAGACCTTTGGGCTATGCGTGGTTAGCAAGTGCTTAGCACGTTCTGAGCATGTTTAAAATCTTTAAAATTCATACTCAAATATTCAATTTTATTGAACTCTCCTCATTCCATAAAATCCATCGTAAATCCATTCATTCTAAAAGTGAAATTTGCTTCTGATTTAAAGATTATTACGATTTTTGTTTGATTAAATGTGATTTACAATATATATTCTCTCTCTTAATTTGAATTTATATTTATGGTCTATATTCATCACTGTTTCGATTTTTATTATTCTTTTGATGATAACAAAAGGGGAGAATGGTCAAGATTTTGATTGATGAGCATTTAATTCGAAATAATATTTTAAGACTGGAAATTAAATATCTTGGGGGAGAATCGTCAATTGAATTTCATTATTTATATTTTCCACATATATAGGGGGAGTTCAGTTGTAGGGGTAGCATACAAATAGGGAGAATAATATATTTCATGTTAAAACACATTTAACACATTCAAAATCTTGTATATGTTTTTCATCATCAAACGGGGGAGAATGTTGGGTACAACAATGTGTTTTATGATATTTGTTTGATGATAACAAACATATGATATTATTTAAATGTGTTTGTAATTGTACTATTTTATATTACACCGTTTCACAGAAATAAATATTTGTTGAATAATATACTATTATACATAATTGAATATATTCATAGTATATTTTATTTCAACATCTGAAATAGTACAACATTCTAACTCCACTATTGTATATTCACAGTTATAATATTTTACATGAAATTGTACTACTGATTTAATTTGAATATGATAGACAATTTGATTTGAGCACAATAAAATAATATTTTATTTCAATCAAATTTGTCTATTACAAATATCAGTACAATTTTCTTATTTTGTACATTTACAACTCTCATCACTCTAGTATACTGTCATTGCCTCACTACATATTCACTCTTTCGTTCATTTACATATTTACAGACATTGACACATATACTTGTCTCCATGTGCTCCAGACCCAGTCCAGTCATCCATACCTGTCACAAGTAGAAAAACACATAGTACACTGCAATAGAAATAAAACTGAAGTGAAAACAAATGTAAATTTATTTCAAATTTTATTTTCCTTAGAATTTTGGTGTTTTTCTCATCATTTTTCTGACTTGGTCTGATATATATTTTACAAATATGGCACAATACTATACAAGATCAGAAACGATCAAATATAGCAAGAAAGCCAAATACTTGTATATACCAAAATCGAACATTCAAATAAGACGAAAAATAACATATGTTCCTTCGAATTTTTTTTACAGAGTCACTAGAGCATACATGCATGTGGCACAGGTCGAATAAAACAAACGTGTGCAACAAATCAGGTTAAATCATGCTACAAAACAGGTCAAATCCCAGACCAAAGGTCAAGACTCAAAGCTCAAGCACAAGGCAGAATGTACGAGTATGAACTATGACAAAAATACAACGTGGAGCCTAATACTAAGACCTCAAGTGCAATGTAAATTCTTATGTAATGTATATGCTTGAACAAATAAAAACAAGGGAAAGTGTACAGTTGAAAAATGGCAGCATGATCAATACTGTACTGCAGTACATAAGAAAATGCAGCGGGCATCATAAAAAAGTGGACACTGCATGGATGAAGGGTCCAACCAACAAAGAAGTTTCAAGCCACTGTTAGCATGCACAAACAATACAAGTGAACTAGTCGAGATATAAGAGGGTGTGCATCCACATGGTACAAATTAAGGTTACAAAGCAGAAGCGTAGAATTCAATTAGTCCGACACATGTATAAAAAAGGAAAAGCGAAAAAAAACATGGTAAATATTCTGGTTATGGTGCAGCAAGTGTTTGAAGTAGGTCAGAAGCAATTATGTAGCACTTTTAACCGGAATTCCAGAATTACAAAAAATGCTAATGAAATAAAGCCACAACATTAAGATAAGCATGATACAAATGTCTTAACTGGGTAGTATCTGCTCTTATCAGTTCAAAAAGTTATCAATGATCATAAGGGGCCACAAATTGACATAGGGGTCAAAGCAGTTCACATATACACGATGCATCAAGGCAAAGCAGTGGTCAAGTAAAGCATCTTTTAAAAAGAACTCTAAAATGAAGCATCTATTCATACCAGATTTAAAGGAAGAAACAATGAGTTTTGTTTGACCATAATAATTCAAAGTACAGCTTGAAATTTTCAGAAAATCACAGTTTAAATTTCGGAGTATATATGAAATATATTAGGAAGGAATTCATCTCGCCGGTTATCCCAAAATGTTTGAACAGTTCAAACATAACAAATTCAAGCCATGAAGATTCATACGTAAATATCAACTTTAAAATCCTTAAATCAACGCAAGATCGAATCAAAGAAATTCCAGAACATACGAAGATTTCAATCCCCAAAATTCACGCATATATCACAACCAATTCTAAGATGAAATCAGAGATTATCTCGGATTTTAATCCAATATAAACACCACATCATCACCAACAAACAATCATCCAAGTTCAAGAAAAAATCGATTTATAATTCGAATTGAAAAATCATACCAGAGAATCGAAACTGCTTGGATCAAAAGTGAGTGTAACTACGAATCAAAGATCATCAACGACGAGAAGGAAGCCCTAAAAATCTAAGGAGAATCGAAACCCTAGTATTGCAATCATCTCCGCCATTTTTTTATTTCAGAAGGAAACCCTAGGAGCCGTCAGTTTCCAAAGAGAAGTGATAATTGGGCCAGATAATTGAAGTGTTTAATTAAGAAGAAAAGTGGGCGGTCTATTTACTAAAGCATCTATGTAACGTACCGAATATTTTCGACTTAGAAAATTCGATATACAACACCATGTCGAGTATTCAAACATCAAAAACGTTGGATAGTCCAAGAAAGAAATTAGTGGGTGAGGAAAGATAAGATAGAAACTTAGAATAGAAGAAGAAGAAGATACAACATTAGAGTAACACGAATCTCACAACGGAACGAATAACATATAATATATAGCATAACTTTGAAATATATAAATTTGTACTTGACTACACATATCATTTTCAAAGTACAACACTTACAACACAACGGAAATAACCACAGCTATATAATCATGAAGCCTCCTGCTCCAAGCTTTCCTGGTATATCTGTAAAATCCTGACTACTTGACTGCCCGTACAAAATTGGGAACCCAAGAGTTTAGGGATAACAAAACCAAATAATTCCAGGTCAGTCATGGGACTAGGGTGAGTAAACAATTTAAAACAGTTTGAGCAATAACACGATATCTCACAAGACCACGCCGTATAACGGAATGGGTTTTTCCCTTGTGAGAATCCAAACCAATTGATTTAACTTTCAAAATCTTTTTGAAAGAAATGATAAACTTTATATCAAAACTCTTTTGATATTATAATAATGTCTATCAGCCACAATATAATAATCATTTAGTAGAAACGCTTGCATCTAACGTTATACATATATAATATACAATCAAAACCGCGGGCTCTTATTTGGGCAATGGATTCCAACTATGACAAGGTATGGATCCACCTTCCTCTCAGTGTACTCTAGAAGTGATACATTGGAGTTCAACAAGAACATCTTGCAACTCGGCCACACTTGACCGACCACTCATTTCGCTTGAGTGTATCGAATATATTGTCACCTTACAGTTGGTAAACCAACATAACCATTCCCGGGAGATACAGAATTTAAAGAAGTAACAAATATGAATATTGTCTAGATGGTGACAATATACCCTACTTGGTTGCGAACCACTTAGCCATGTTGCCTGCCTGATTTCTTTCATTTCCCAATTGATGAGGCTGGAGGTCATAACGTATCTTTCAACAGATTACTCATTCATTTACTTTGAATGCCACATCGTCATACCTGTCAAATCACAAATTGATTTCCCCAAAAACACCATGGGTATAAGCTAAGAGAAACGAATTCCACCGCCACCAACGTAAATACGTTTGAAATGATCAACTTACGCGATCTACCAGATATACTCTGTCAGACATTCGTCCATTCAAGTTGTCCAGGGACTGGACAAACCGAAGGCACTATTCTGTACATCCATCCTAGGCAATCTCTACCTAGGACTTATACAACAGCCCTTGCACTTTACTCCGTCTTCAATTTTTCTTCGATCTATTTGTTTCGAAACGCTAACGCCTATACGGAGTGGTTCTTTGGATAAGAATCCCACCGGTCTCTCCGTATTGACGACGGAAAAATGGTCAAAAACTTCGATAGTCAGTGAGTTAACTATCAAAGAAAAACACATGTGCAAACAACGATATTATTTCCACATGGAAATTTTATCGATCAATCAACATTCAACATTTATCTCTTAAATTAATTTACCATTAATTTATTCATTCTCCATTTCCTGTTTCCATTTATATATATATATATATATATATATATATATATATTTACAGAAATCCTTATTTTCTAAATTTAGAAAATATACGTTATTAATCATTTGAAAACATTTCCATCTCCTTTCCACGTATCACTGTCATTCCAATATTCTTTACCATCCAACATTTCATTTTCTATGATTAGAAAATATCTCTGATTATATTTGGAAAACGTTTCCAAAACTCATTCCTTAGATTTAAACAAATATTTAAATAAAACATCGCTATGCCAATTCACCATTGCCTTCATTTACTATATTCACTTAACCAACCTTCACTATCAAACCTTACCATTCCTTAGTTAAGAAGGAAGTCAATCAAGTTGGGGTATAATTACCTCTCAGACCTTAACTGAACAACGTTTTAACTTCGAAATAGTCAAAGTTTATCCTTTAAATCCTTAAAAACTTCCTTACGTAACTCTCTTTCGAATAAATCTCTATTCGATAACTCTTTCCTTCGAATAAACTATATTCGGTAATCTCTCTTCTTCGAATAACCTATATTCGAATAACTCTATTCAATTAACACTATTCGATTAACTCTAATCGATTTACGCTTATCAGTTAGCTCTATTTGATTAACTCAATTCTATTAACTCTATTTGATTATCTCTATCGGATTAACTCTATTTGATTTACCCTACTGGATTAACTCTATTCAATTAACACTAACTAATTTACTCTTATCAATTAACTCCTTTCGAATTAACTATATTCAATTAACTCCTTTCGAACAAACTATATTCGATTAAATCCTTTCAAATAAATTATATTTAATTAACTCCTTTCTCTATTCGAATAAACTATATTCAATTAATTTTCTTCTTAACCTTATTCGATAACTCTTTTCTTCGAATAAACTATATTCGAATAACTCTAGTCCGACTAACTCTAATTCAATTAACTCTATTCGAATAACAAATATTCGACTAACTCTTGTTCGATTAACTCTATTCGAATAACTCTAGTTCGATTTAACTCTAATCGATTAACTCTAACTAATTTACTCTAACTAGTTAACTCTAACAGATTAACTCTAACTCTAACTCATTTTGATTAACTCCGCGTCCATTTTTAGTTTCAAATATTGATGTTGAAATCGATTCTTACTTCTCAATATAAATCCTGACTTATATATTCTATTTATCCAATGATAGATATTTTCTTTAATATATAAAATATTATTTATAAATTAATCTTCTCAATCTATCGGTTAGAACAGATTCTATTTAAAATCTTTGCTTTAAATCTATATCCTGCTATACCTGTGTGCGAAGCACTGGTCTAAACTTTCCTGATGTAAAATTCTATTCATTTTCCAAATATTTCTTTATATGACATTCTTTTCATTTCCCAATAAATCCCTTTAATAACTCTATTTATTTCCTAAATAAATATTTCCTTTTTAACTCTATTTATTTAACAAATAAATATTCTTTTCCAGTCCTTTTTATTTAAAAAACAAATATTTTCTTTTCAACTCTATTTGTAAATGTTTTTACAAATATTACCTTTCCAAATCTATTTGTAAATGGTTTACAAATATACCCTTTCCATGTCTATTTGTAAATGGTTTACAAATATATCCTTTTTATTTCTATTTGTAAATGGTTTACAAATATATCCTTTTTATATTTGTTTTAAAAATATTTTCCTTATAAAATCCCTTGATTTTATAAATATTCCTTTATATAAAATCCTTTGATTTTATAAATATTCTATTTCAATATACTGTTTGAAATCTTCCTTCTATATAAAATCTTTCGATTTTATATAGTATTTTATTTCAATATAGTTATTGAAATTTTCCTTTTTCATCCCAGGGTTTTCTTACATTATTTAAAATACCAAACAATAGTGATCGATATCATTCAAACACACATAATCAACAACAGATTATATATCACATCATATATCACAATATATGAAAAACAGTAAAATAATTGTTGAGGAATCCAGTTGGATTCCTCCAACCTGTTTCCCTGCATCACAGATGTTAAACAATAAAATTAACATCGTTTTCATTTCAATATGATATATTCTGCTAAACAAAATCAATATTAGATTAACGATTTATATATATATCGTTATCTATAATTTCAACTAATACATAAGCAATTCAACCAAACAGTCAACACACAACAATCAACTGATAATTATCAGTTCTAAAATAAGTTATAGCAATATAACTGTTCAGAGTTAGAGAGATTTACTCACATTGAACGATCATCGTTAAATAACGATAACTGTCACTTAATTCAGACAGACAATTTATTTTGCTATAAATTGTAACGAGCTCCAGTTCACTTTGAAACAGTTCCATTGTGTCGCGCTCGTCCATACGATCCCAACGGATCGAACCGTTCACAATTCTGATAATGTACAAGCGAAATATGACATTTATGAGTTAACACTTTATAAAATTTGAAATTTAAACTAAACTTAAAACAATTTAATTATAATGGGCTTTACCATTTTTATCTTGGCCCGTCCCAGTATTTCCACCGACCCTCTTAAGAAAAATCAGCGGGTTCATTGTTCCCGGACCATTCATCCTTTGGCAAATTAAGGCTCTTCCATTGTTCTTACTAATTCATGTTATTCCCTGATGGGCATCTTCGAACCCGCTCCTATTTCCCATACTTCACACATGTAGTAACCCTCCCATTAACTTTCTATGCCAGCTTTCAGCATTTCTCCATTTCGAACCTCATACTGCACCTATCCCAATCCATAAAACTAAAACGAATATTACCAGTGAACTCTTCATCGTGACCCACCCCTACGGACCTCGTTGTCATCACCTACGCATCCCGCATACCCATTGCAACTTCATGGCCACGCTAGTTGACTTTAACCGTCTTCCCTCATTGTTCTGAACAACTATCCGCTCCCTCACAAACACCAACAAACCCAGCGCCTCCAGGCTCTCCCGATGATCACCCCGTCCTCATGCTCTCACTGCATGTTAAAACACATGTCCACCCTCATGTACACGGTCATCCTCAAATATACACCATCGTTACTTTGAATAGCCGCTCCCATCTTCTTGTATAAATGCCAGATCGAACTCCACTGTATACAACATGAAACCGCACATCTACAGACCTTGAACCATTTCCGCGCCACCGTACAACGCCGGATGACCCCCCTCCCAAGATCGAACGATTACTCTCTATAACTTTGTTCCTGCGTCACCAGTATGTTTCGAATCCCCTTGCGGTTTTCAGTTTTTAGTGTGGAAAGGAAAGGGGTTTTAAATTGTTCGATCTTGGTATTATGGTGGCGGCTAACTTTACTTGCGGTTGTTTTATAGTAGATGGGAAGACTTATAGGGAACCACATATTTTTGTAGTTTATTTGTGAAACACGTAGTGTTTAGGGAACCACATATTTTTGTACCTTATTTGTGAAACACGTAGTGTAAAGGGAACCACATATTTTAATGAAAACGTGGAGTGTATGTGCCCATATTTTACATAGTTATTAGGAACCCTTTTACGTAGAATTTCGTTTACGTATGAACCACTATGGACAAAATAACATTATTGTCATGTCAAGCATTGCGCCACGATCCCAAAATTATAATAACATAGGTCCGTTAGCTTATTCTGTGGAACCCTGAAATGTTGATATAGGGTGCAAAAATACTCCAAAACAAAAAGTGTTTATTTTACAAAATAAAAATTACATTAAAATTCTAAAAATCAAATTATCACTACGTCTCAAAAGAATCTTGTCAAAATTCGAAAATGGTATCTAGTTATATCGAATAAACCGTTACGGTCGATAAACGATTCTATAATGACTATTTTAAATTTGATTTGGACGCAACTCACAATCTACATGACGAAATCCCGATTTTTCTCTTCCATTAGAAAAATATACTTCTCCAACTCTAAACTTTCTTGTTTCACAGAAATCAGACTTAAAATGGCTTCTGTATATTCGGTTGAAGTTCAAATCGCCAAATAGCGAACTGCCGCGCCATTTCGAGCTCGATTATAATTATAATATAAATTATACATTCAACTATCGTTCAAATAATATATTCTTTATTATAATTCAACTCTAAACTGAATTATATATTTTGAATTGCCCAATTCACACCATATGGCTATTTCAGCTAATTTTGATTATTTCAGAATTAAATATATTATTTAATTATTATATTAATTAAATATTCACTATTATTTAATTAAACAACCATTTAATTCTCTATATCACTATTTAAATAATTAAATAAGTAAATTGTTACACTGCTAAAATACGGGTCGTTACATTCTTCCCCACTTAAAATAATTTCGTTCTCGAAATTACTAAGTTAGAAAACAAACCCTATTAACTGGTTAGAACTTATTTGTTCACTTCTTAACTTCAGTTTCAACTGATCCAATTTAATTTCAATTAAATATTAATTAATTATTATCAACGAAAATTTTCAAAAATCCTGTAAATTTACTAACACCTTATCTTTTCAAAAAAATTCACCAGCACCTCCTTTGTACTGGTCAATCGGTCCGACTCCAACTCGCCTCTCTGGGCCATCTCCAACCCAAAAGAAAATCAAACAGCCAAGTGGCTCACCAATTTGGCTCATAAATCTTATAACCAATAGAAATATAAACTTTTACCTTTTTGTCGGCGTATCGTTATATCCTTTCCACCTGTTATCAATTCAGCAGATACAAGGGTCATCCCAATCAAATTCCAATATGTTTTTATCTACAAATCCGACCATTCGCTCATACATAAGTCGAATTCAATTTCAAATCAAAGTTCCATTTTTGATTTTTAATTCTTAACTCGTCAATCCAATACGATTTCAGATTCTATCTCACAATTCAAAATCTGATTCTACTTGATATATCGTATCCAATTCAATTTCTAGTTAATTGGTTTCAATTTAGTTCCATCTCGGTTTCACAAATTTCTATTTAAATTTGTTTTCAATTCAAACAGTCTCTTCCTGGGAGTTTTAAATAGCTTTGCTTTTCTCAAAAGCCAAAGTTCCCTTTTTACGATTTAAAACAACTTGTTTTTCCAAAACAATTCAAAATCAATATCTTTGGTAGTAATCCGTCACCTAGAACTCGAAATGAACACTAATGATGTCGCAATTCATCATCAGGTTTATTTCCCAGCTATCGAAGTGAGTTCAATACTATATCACTTTCAAAACCGTATTTAAACACTTCCATTTTGAAATTCATTTCAAAATATCCTTTTCAATGCTTGTAACAAATTTAAAATCTCCCAGGATTTTAAAATTACCTTATACTTAATTCAATTCCAGTTACAAACATTTTTTCATATTTCAGGAATTTTAATTCCAAATTCTGATTTAAATTTCAGATTCAATTCATTCGTAACACTTATACGAATTTTGATTGGTTATTTACATAACCAATTCATTTATAATCTTACTCGATTATAATAAATGACCAACACATCAAATATAATAATTTCAATATATATTCACTTTTATATCAAAATATATTTTGGGTAAAATTATTTCATTTACCCTCTTTTCAAAACATAGAATGCTGGCCCATCGTATTCAAGTGCTTACAAACCCCACCGATACCGTGGATCAAATTGATCGACCAGAATCCATAAACAACTCAATCAATAAATCTCCACAATATAAAACAATTTTATATTGAATAACAAATATGTTCACTCGTATATATGCACTCAACTCAATCTACGGTATTACTAACCTCATCTCTAGTGAGTCACACCACAGAGCCAAGTTAATCTTAACCTTAAGCTCTGATACCACTGTAACGTACCGAAAATTTTCAACTTAGAAAATTCGACATACAACACCATGTCGAGTAATCAAACATCGAAAACGTCGGATAGTCCAAGAAAGAAATTAGAGGGTGAGGAAAGATAGATAGAAACTTAGAATAGAAGAAGAAGAAGATAAAACATCAGAGTAACATGAACCTCACAGCCGAACGAATAACATATAATATATAGCATAACTTTGAAATATAAATCTGTACTTGACTATACATATCATTTCCAAAGTACAACACTTACAACACAGCGGAAATAACCATAGTTATATAATCCTGAAGCCTCCTGCTCCAAGCTCTCCTTGTATATCTGTAAAATCCTGACTACTTGACTGCCCGTATAAAATTGGGCACCCAAGAGTTTAGGGAAAACATAACAAAATAAACTATGGGTCAGTCATGGGACTGGTGTGAGTAAAACAATTTAAAACAGTTTGAGCAATAACACGATATCTCATAAGACCACGCCGTATAACGGAACGGGTTTTTCCCTTATGAGAATCCAAACCATATGATTTAACTTTCAAAATCTTTTTGAAAGAAACGATAAACTTTATATCAAAACACTTTTGATATTATAATAATGTCTATCAACCACAATATAATAATCATTTAGTAGAAACACTTGCATCTAACTTTCTACATATATAATATACAATCAAAACCACGGGCTCTTATTTGGGGAGTGGATTCCAACTATGATAAGATATGGATCCACCTTCCGCTCAGTGTACTCTAGAAGCGATACACTGGAGTTCAACAAGAACATCTTGCAACTCAGCCACACATGATCGACCACTCATTTCGCTTGAGTGTATCAAATATGTTGTCACCTTATAGTTGGTAAACCAACATAACCAATCCCGGGAGATACAGAATTTAAAGAAGTAACAAATACGAATATTCTCCAGATGGTGACAGTATACCCTACTTGGTTGCGAACCACTTAGCCATGCTGCCTGCCCGATTTCTGTCTTTTCCCAGTTGATGAGGCTGGAGGTCATAACGTATCTTTCAACAGATTAGTCATTCATTTACTTTGAATGCCATATCGTCATACCCATCAAATCACAAATTGATTTCCTAAAAAATACCACGGGTATAAGCTAAGAGAAATGAATTCCTCCTCCACCAATGTAAATACGTTTGAAATGATCAACTTATGTTATCTACCAGGTATACTCTGCCAGACATTCGTCCATTCAAGTTGTCCTGGGACTGGACAAACCGAAGGCACTGTTCCGTACATCCATCCTTGGCAATCTCTACCTAGGACTTATACAACAGCCCTTGCACTTTACTCCGTCTTCAATTTGTCTTCGATCTATTTGATTTGAAACGCTAACGCCCATACAAAGTGGTTCTTTGGATAAGAATCCAACTGGTCTCTCTGTATTAACGACGGAAAAATGGTCAAAAACTTTGATAGTCAGTGATTTAACTATCAAAGAAAAACACGTGTGCAAACAACGTTATTATTTCCAAATGGAAATTTTATCGATCAATCAACATTCAACATTTATCTCTTAAATTAATTTACCATTAATTTATTCATTCTACATTTCCTGTTTCCGTATATATATATATATATATATATATATATATATATATATATATATATATATATATATATATATATACACACACACACAGAAATCCTTATTTTCTAAATTTAGAAAATATACGTTATTAATCATTGGAAAACATTTCCATCTCCTTTCCATGTATCACTGTAATTCCAGTATTCTTTACCATCCAACATTTCATTTTCTATGATTAGAAAATATCACTGATTATATTTGGAAAACGTTTTCAAAACTCATTCCTTGGATTTAAACAAATGTTTAAATAAAACATCGCTATGCCAATTCACCATTGCCTTCATTTACTATATTCATTTAACCAACCTTCACTATCAAACCTTACCATTCCTTAGTTAAGAAGGAAGTCAATCAAGTTAGGGTATAATTACCTCTCAGACCTTAACTAAACAACGTTTTAACTTCGAAATATCAAAGTTTTTCTATTAAATCTTTAACAAACTTCCTTACGTAACTCTCTTTCGAATAAATCTCTATTCGATAACTCTTTCCTTCTTCTTCGAATAATCTATATTCGATAGTCTCTCCTCTTCGAATAATCTATATTCGAATAAATCTATTCAATTAACACTATTCGATTAACTCTAATCGATTTACTCTTATCAGTTAGCTCTATTTGATTAACTCAAATCTATTAACTCTATTTGATTAACTCTATCAGACTAACTCTATTCGATTTACCCTACTGGGTTAACTCTATTCAATTAACACTAACTAATTTACTCTTATCAATTAACTCCTTTCGAATAATCTATACTCGATTAACTCCTTTCGAACAAAATATATTAGATTAACTCCTTTCGAATAAACTATATTCGATTAACTCCTTTCTATATTCGAATAAACTCTATTCGATTAATTTTCTTCTTCGATTAACCTTATTCGATAACTCTTTTCTTTGAATAAACTATATTCGAATAACTCTAATCCGACTAACTCTAATTCAATTAACTCTATTCGAATAACAAATATTGGACTCACTCTTGTTCGATTAACTCTATTCGAATAACTCTAGTTCGATTTAACTCTAATCGATTAACTCTAACTGATTTACTCTAACTGGTTAACTCTAACTGATTAACTCTAACTCATTTTGATTAACACGTTTTGATTAACTGCTTTGATTAACTCCACATCCATATTTAGTTTCAAATATCGATGTTAAAATCGATTCTTACTTCTCTATATAAGCCTGACTTATATATTCTATTTATCCAATGATAGATATTTTCTTTAATTTAAAAAATATTATTTATAAATTAATCATCTTAATCTATCGGTTGAAACAGATTCTATTTAAAATCTTTGCTTTAAATCTATATCCTGCTATACCCGTGTGCGAAGCACGGGTCTAAACTTTCCTGATGTAAAATTCTATTCATTTGCCAAATATTTCTTTATATGACATTCTTTTCATTTCCCCAATAAATCCCTTTAATAACTCTATTTATTTCCTAAATAAATATTTCCTTTTTAACTATATTTATTTAGCAAATAAATATTCTTTTCCAATCCTATTTATTTAACAAATAAATATTTTCTTTTCAACTCTATTTGGAAATGTTTTTACGAATATTCACTTTCCAAATCTATTTGTAAATGGTTTACAAATATACCCTTTCCATTTCCAATTGTAAATGGTTTACAAATATATCCTTTTTATTTTTATTTGTAAATGGTTTACAATTATATCCTTTTTATATTATTTTTTTACAAATATTTTCCTTTATAAAATCCCTTGATTTTATAAATATTCCTTTATACAAAATCCTTTGATTTTATAAATATTATATTTTAATATATAGTTTGAAATGTTCCTTCTATATAAAATCTTTCGATTTTATATAATATTTTATTTCAATATAGCTATTGAAATTTTCCTTTTTCATCCCAGGGTTTTCTTACGGTATTTAAAATACCAAACAACAGTGATTGATATCATTCAAACACACATAATCAACAATAGATTATATATCACATCATATATCACAATATATGAAAAACGGTAAAATAATTGTTGAGGAATCCAGTTAGACTCCTCCAACCTGTTTCCCTGCATCATTGATGTTAAACAATAAAATTAACATCGATTTCATTTCAATATGAAATATTCTGCTAAACAGAATCAATATTAGATTAACGATTTATATATATATTTCGTTATCTATAATTTCAACCAATACATAAGCAATTCAACCAAATAGTTAACACACAGCAATTAGCAGATAATTATTAGTTCTAAAATATGTTATAAAAATATAACTGTTCAGATAACGATAACTGAAGCTTGATTCAGACAGACAATTTATTTCGCTATAAATTGTAACGAGCTCCGGTTCACTTCGAAACAGTTCTATTGTGTCTCACTCGTCCATACGATCCCAACGGATTGAACCGTTCACAATTCTGATAATGTAGGGGAGAAATATGACATTATGAGTTAACACTTTATAAAATTTGAAATTTAAACTAAACTTAAAACTATTTAATTATAATGGGCTTTACCATTTTTTCCTTGGCCCATCCCTTTAATTTCCACCGACCCTCTTAAGAAAAATCAGCGGGTTCATTGTTCGAAGACCATTCATCCTTTGGCAAATTAAGGCTCTTCCATTGTTCTTGCTAATTCACATTTGTCCCTAATGGGCTTCTTCAAACCTGCTCCTATTTCTCATACTTCAAACATGTAGTAACCCTCCCATTAACTTTCGTATGCCAGCTTTCAGCATTTCTCCATTTCGAACCTCATATTGCACCCATCCCAATCCATAAAACTAAAACGAATATTACCAGTGAACTCTTCATCGTGACCCACCCCTCCAGACCTCGTTGTCATCACCTACTCATCCCGCATAACCATTGCAACTTCATGGCCACAGTAGTTGACTTTATGCGACGGCCTAGAATTTCGCTCGATCTGAATCAGTCGTTAAACCGATCTAGACCGTTTGAAACTCCTGATCGTTGAGAACAGGACAAAATAGAACGCAGACGGAAGAACATTTCATTGCTATTACAACAATTCCATCAGATACAAGAATATACAGAGTATAAATGAATAAATTACATTCGATAAATATCAGAGATTACAATAAATTACATAGCAGCGGAAAAACAATATAAAACACAACTGAAAGTAATGCACGGATACAGAGCTTTCCGAGCATCGTTCCAGCTGTAAATCAGGATCCTGTGAATATAAATTTGCAAAACCAAAACTACTAGCTGCCCGTGCGGAAAATAGGGGCACCCAGAGTTTAGGTTAAAACAATAAACTCCAGGTCAGTCATGTGACTGGTGTGAGAACTAAAACAGTTATTTAAAAATTTACTTTAAAAGAGAGTAATTCAAGGGACCACGCCGTATAACACGGAACGGGTTTCCTCCCAAGAATACCAGTGCATGGAAAAGACAACGCAATGCTTTTTCTAAAAATGAAGCTATTATAAGACCCAGGTCCCATCACACAATGCAACGCAAGGCGGAGGATAGGGTTTTACCTTATAACAGCCAAACATGCTTGATACGTTTAAAACAGATCATTTGATACTATAAGTGTATAGTGTCGAAACAATTTCAATCATAAGTATAAATCATAGACGACATGAATGCCCCATCCCACTATGTCGCCATACTAGGCTCTACAAATAAAGCCGAAATACACGTATTGGAAATTGGATTTCCGTCATGAGTCGAGGCAAGGGGCAAGCTCCTCTCCGCGTTCGAGACACTCTAGCAAATGCCTCGGGACTACACACTCTGGGCAACCCCGGATGCGGCTGGGCCGGTCCTCACTTACGTTAGAGGATTGGCAATTCCTGAACACACGTTTCCCGGTCCTTACAGACCTATAATCGAGGCGCCTCATTCCAACAACCACAAAGGCGAAAAGTATATAAATGTCAGGGCTGGTAAGTCACTGACACCACCATAGCTAGAAAGAAACGTCGTGCTCTCCCAGCGGTCCGTATCCCGTTTTTAACTCATACCGAGGTGTGAGGCTAGCGAATCCACGCTATACACAAAGCTGCCACGTAGGCCGTGCTTTGATCATCAACCACAAAACTTTGCTTTTCAACAGAAGCCTTGATCTATGCAACTCAGCATGCCACACAGGCAATTCATGCTATGCGATTGATATCTATCGATATATAATCTCTAAGCTCGTACGTCTCAGAGAAGGGCGTTAAGCAAGAGAATAAATTCTCCGCCGCCAAGCAGATATATATTTAACAGAAATCAATCAACATAGAATAAAATCCAATGTCAGACACACAATCCATTTACAAGTTCGTCCTGGGTCTGAACGAAACCGGAGTCACTTTCCTTGCATATCCATCCATCTCCAAGTACGTCTGGACGACCACCAACTATTTCCATCCTCTTGGGTGTACAGCCCAATCAGGATCGTCAGTAATTACCCAAATGATGTGAAGACTTCCGGTCTTCGACCACCGTCTTCATCTTCGACTTATCGTCGAATCGGTTATTCAGAATGGGTATAAACCCGGCCTTTCCGAACAACCCGCGTATATTTAAAACAAATGTTACACAAACACAACCTACACCTCATTCCAATGCAGAATATCCTTTTTATTCACGAAATCACATTCTTAGGGAAAGGTTCCCATTAATTTTATCCAAGATAAATTCTTTAAAATTTATCCTTTAATCTTCCTTTGGATGTCGTTTCAAACCAAATTATGGTTTTCTAAACTAGTCGAGATTAGCGAACCATAACGAAGTAATTATTTAGTTTCATTTCCCAATCCCAACCTGTTCGTCCCATGAAGCAAAACTGGTAATACTCCATATCTAACACCATAGTGTTGTTGGTAAAATTAATTACCATTTCACGTTCAAAACTAATTAAAGATTTAACTATCGCTTTGGAGCAAAAACTGGTGATACTCCATTCTCGCTCATTTTCTAAAATCGATAATTTAGATTATAAATTCACACTTCAATCTAATTGTAGATTCGTTAAAACTCCTTTTACTGGGTCAAAGAACTAGTGTTATTTAAAACACAGTTCACGACAAACCCAAATCACATTCTATTTATTATCGGGTTAAAGAACTAGTGTTATTTAAAACACCGTTCACGATAAACCCATTTCAAATCCAATCAAATATATTAGAAATTCCGATTATTTAAAACCCCTTTTTAAATCTAATTTATTTATTTAAAAATAATTGGGTTTTAAATTTTAGTTCAAAACTAGTTCATTTCGATAAAAATCTATTTTTATCTTTTCAAATGTGGAGATTTTCATCCCAATTTTTCTCAAATCATTCCTTATGATTTTACACAAATTATTGATATTTTTAATAATTTTATCAAGGCCCGTACAGTCGATTTCCACCAATGGCCATCGAACTGCACTTACAACGACCTTTTCTAAATTTGATTTGGACGTATCTCCAAATCCAACCGTTCGATTTCAAATTTCTAATATTCGTTAGAAAGCTCTTTTCGATACGAACCCAACGGTTCCGGTTTTAGGAGAATCCGACGGTCGGATCTCCCATAATGTCCGTTTGAAATAAATGGTCGAAATTCACGAACTGCCGCGGCGCAGCGCGTTCTATTCAGGCCATTTTATTATATATATATAATATATATAATATATTTCGTCGATTTCTATTTAAAACGAATTTTATAAATAGTTTTGAATTCATTTCAAAAACATTTTCAACTTCCATTTCAATTCAAATTTGTTTTCTATTCGATTCAATTCAAATTTGTTTTCTATTCGATTCACTTCAAATTTGTTTTCTATTCGATTCAATTCAAATTTGTTTTCTATTCAATTCATTTCGAAATCGTTTTATATTCAATTCATTTCGAAATCGTTTTATATTCAATTCATTTCGAAATCGTTTTATATTCAATTCATTTCGAAATCGTTTTCAATTCAATTCAAAACGAATAAAATCGATATAAATATCGTTCACGTCAAAATGGCGTCAATCTAATCAATACAGCTTCATATATTTCTATTTTCAAATATTCTATTCAACAAATGAATAATTATTTTTGTCAACACAAGACTAATCTCAACGAATGAGTACTGTCCACGTGTGACTATTTTTGTTATTTAATATATTTTATAAAAATTAGGGTATCTATCGTTTGATATCAAATCAGACTCCAACCGTAAATTAGTAAGAGAACGATTCCCTGAATATTAACACCGAAGGCCGAAACCAACATCAGATCAATACCCAGGAGACCACTCATCTTATCTATTTTTCAGTTGATTTCTAATTTCATATATGATAAAGATGTGAATTTTATTGTTAAAATATTTCGTTCAACACATGACTAATCTCAACGGATGAGTACAGTCAACACATGAACCTTCATTTTATATTGATAAAGATGTAACTTTTATTATTAAAATATTTCGTTCAACACATGACTAATCTCAACGGATGAGTACAATCAACACATGAACCTTTATTTTATATTATTCTTTATTTTCTAAATTGGAATGAGGCCCAATCAATCACCATATAACGTTAACTATATGGATTCCATACACACATGTATAAAATAGCAACGACAAATAATCAACCATCATCCAAAGTGCACTACACTGTATAAGCATCAAATATAGATATCTAACGCTTATAACAGCCTGTCAATCAATCGATCGACATATTTGATCAATCAGGATGAGTGAACTTCAAATTTCATCCCAACACCCGTGTGGGGTTTCAAACAATCAAACGCATATTTTATTTGTGCAGTTGGGCGATGTGTAAAATTTATCGACCCAACCAATATCAGTTAAATTCGTGTATATAAACAAATCGGCCTATTTGTTTATAAATATTCATTTATTCACATTCACGTTAAAAATTATATTTTTAACGATAAAACATTTTATTCCAACACATGAATTTCTATTATTCATTTACACAATAAAATGATTTTTTTTTCTAACTCATTTTAGAAAATTTCGGCGGCATAACGGCACGATACTAGAAACGGGACAAGGCCTAGCCTTATCCACGGTCTAGTGAAGGCCCACGCCATTCACATATCAATCAAATTTACCAAACAACCAAATTCAAATCAAATCATCTAATTAATTTATGCAACCAAACAAACCAGTCCATGGTCTGTGGACGATTGTGTCGGGTGCTACTAAGCACCGTCTGCATCCTAGTATATATATATAACTAGAAAATGAAATTGAAATGTGAGAAATTCTCACCGATAGCTATCCAATACCACGACACTTCATTTATAGAAATCTTCGCCATTCCCGCCTTTTGTCGCTTTCGTTGCCCGTAGCCACTACATATGTAAAAATCGAATTTTTATTATGCTATTCAATATATAAAAATCGAATTTTTACCTTGTTATTCAATATATAAAAATCGAATTTTTACTATGATGTTATATAGATAAAAATTCCATTTTTATCCCGCTATTCTTCATATAAAGATTTCGCCCTTTTCAAATATAAAGATTTCGCCTTTTCATATATGAAGATTTCGCCTTTTCAAATATAAAGATTTTATTTTTAATCCACTACATATGTAAAAATCACGCCTTTCTCCATTTAAAAATATCGTCTTTTTTCCTTTAAAAATCTAATCTTTTCTATTTTAAAAAATCTTGTTACTTTATATATATAAATAACATCTTTATATCGTTATTCCCATAATAAAGATTATATTTTTATCACTAATTCATATATAAAAAAAAAGATCGTGTTTTTATCACCAACTATATATGATAAAAATCGATAAATCAAACTCACATCGTTCGGAGGAGGTGAAAGCGGAGTCCGGGGCTGCGTCGAGGTGTTGAAGCTCGCTGTCGAAGGGGGTTTTGTTGCTCGCCGGTTCGAAGAGGGAAGAGGGGCTCGCGGTTTTCAATCGGGAAGAGGAGGGAGCACGAGAGAGGAGTCGGCAGGGAGGAGGGTGGTCGAGGGGAGGGGCTGAGTTCGGACGGGGGTCCACGTGGGCGCGCGTTTGGGGATTTAGGGCTGAGGGCTCTAGGGGGGTTCGGATTTCTAACAGAGGAGAGGGGGAGAAGAAGAGGCGGAGTAGAAGGAGGTGGAAGAGGGAGGTGGGTTTCGCTCCGGCGGCGGCCTCCAGGAGGAGCACGACGGTCTACCGCGGAGGGGGGGGGGGCGATGACGAAGTTGAGAGGTTTTTTTTTTATTTCGTTCGATTCTGAAATGAGAATGAGGGGGAGTCTTAAGTGAAAAGAAAGGGTTATTTAATTATTTATTTAATTTAATTTTCTATATAAAGTTGACTTTTTATTCGAAATCGAAACGAGACCCACCGCCTGTCGTCCATAACTAATTACCCCCATTTCGAACACAATGGGATATGTACCATAAGCTGATTCGACTGTTTCGATCTGTTTTCGTCAAAATCAACATATAACTCTATATATTGAATTTGAACGCGCATTTCAATTTACCGGGGTCACATACGAACTCTATAAATCCCAGAAAAATATTTTATAGCTTCGTATTGACGATACGGTCCTAACAAAACTAGTTTCGTCGAATTCTGAGACCGTTGGAAAAATGGCCATTTTCCAGTCGATTAACATCAACTTAAACTGGTCAAACGCGTTTTCCTTTGCCACACTCACATATTGATTCGAAAAATTATGAAATTTGAAACCTAGCAATTACTTGACATCACGGATCCAACAAAAGTGGTTTCGTCGAAATCCGAGGTCATTTGCAAAATGTCTATTTTTAAGGGCCTGAATTCCATAGCGACTATTCAGAATTTTCAACTGGACATATCTTTTGATCCCCGCTATGAAATTTCGATTTTTCGGATTCGTTGGAAAGATATTCATAAATAGATCCTAATGTTTTTGGTTTCACTAAAATCCGGATTGTTTTGCACCCGGTACATTCAATTAAAGTTTGAAATCGAATTATCGAACTACCACGCCATTTTCAATTCTATTTATAATTATATATAAATATTTATATTCTAACGACGACGTATAAAATATATGCGTTCTAATTATATTCAAAATAAATTTCTCGTCGATATTATTTAAAATAATCTATTTTAAATCTTCAAAATTCGCTAAAATTGCCAAAATAAAAATTTTAAACTGGTTCAGATTTTCCGGGTTATTACAATCTCCCCCACTTAAAACTTTTCGTCCCCGAAAAGGAACAAAGTCGAAAGTGGTTTGATCCATCAACTCTACGTTCGATCTGGCTTCCATACTCCAACTTTTCAGTTTTTGAGAATTTTCAAATTTTCAAAAATTTGGCTAACACCCTAAATTTTCGAAAAATTTCGCCATAACCTCCCCTGCACCGGGAGCCACGGGAAAATCCCGAAATTGCCATATAGGACTTCTGATCTCAAAAAGAAAAAGAAAAAGCCAAGCGGCTAGCCAATCGGCTCATAAAATCATCATCACCCAAACAAAACAGTAAATTATAGTAAACATGTACCTATTTGTCGGGCAAACAAATTTTATTCTCTGCTCTAGCCTCCTTGCTATGACCTGTTCAATATGAGTATTTGTATATGCAAGAAAATGCGACCAATTTTCAATATAATTCCATATTTGGTTCAATTAGGCTAAATGGTTCAAAAATTATCAATCATATAAACAAACAATACAAACATCAATCAATTAGTGGATTAACGTTTCAAATTCATAAATTTGATATATATATATAGAAAATCATGTTTTTGATGCCAATTCACAACAATGTGTTCTAGCTATATTAGTTTTGGTTCTCACACCAGTCTAATGGAAGTATATAGAAATCATACCTTCGAAACACGAAAATAAATATTGATGATGCCATGGTCATTATCAACATCATCTCCGGGCGACTAGAATGTGATTCTATATCTATCCAATATATTAAAACTTCGAATATACGTTCATGACGCGTATATGCAAAATCCTTATATACTAGATTGTCCATATCAATATAAATAAATTATTCAAATACGGGTAAAATGATTTAAATTTTCAAAACAAAATTGTTTTCATTTGAAAAATATACTCTTCACACTCGTTCTAGGACACTACTGATCCCATCTCTAACGAGTCATTCTAATTGGATATTACTAATCCAATATCTGATGAATTCTTTCGTATGGTTCTAATGCGTCTTGTTCTCGAGCTCTGTAAACCAAAGCTCTGATACCAAATGTGACGGCCTGGAATTTCGCTCGATCTGAATCAGTCGTTAAACCGATCTAGACCGTTCGAAACCCCCGATCGTTGAAAACAGGACAAAATAGAACGCAGACGGAAGAACATTTCATTGCTATTACAACATTTCCATCAGATACAAGAATATACAGAGTATAAATGAATAAATTACATTCCATAAATATCAGAGATTACAATAAATTACATAGCAGCGTAAAAACAATATAAAACACAACTGAAAGTAATGCACGGATACAGAGCTTTCCGAGCATCGTTCCAGCTGTAAATCAGGATCCTGTGAATATAAATCTGCAAAACCAAAACTACTAGCTGCCCGTGCGGAAAATAGGGGCAACCAGAGTTTAGGTTAAAACAATAAACTCCAGGTCAGTCATGTGACTGGTGTGAGAACTAAAACAGTTATTTAAAAATTTACTTTAAAAGAGAGTAATTCAAGGGACCACGCCGTATAACACGGAACGGGTTTCCTCCCAAGAATACCAGTGCATAGAAAAGACAACGCAATGCTTTTTCAAAAAATGAAGCTATTATAAGACCCAGGTCCCATCACACAATGCAACGCAAGCCGGAGGATAGGGTTTTACCTTATAACAGCCAAACATGCTTGATACGTTTAAAACAAATCATTTGATACTATAAGTGTATAGTGTCGAAACAATTTCAATCATAAGTATAAATCATAGACGGCATGAGTGCCCCATCCCACTATGTCGCCATACTAGGCTCTACAAATAAAGCCGAAATACACGTATTGGAAATTGGATTTCCGTCATGAGTCGAGGCAAGGGGCAAGCTCCTCTCCGGGTTCGAGACACTCTAGCAAATGCCTCGGGACTACACACTCTGGGCAACCCCGGATGCGGCTGGGCCGGTCCTCACTTACGTTAGAGGATTGGCAATTCCTGAACACACGTTTCCCGGTCCTTACAGACCTATAATCGAGGCGCCTCATTCCAACAACCACAAAGGTGAAAAGTATATAAATGTCAGGGCTGGTAAGTCACTGACACCACCATAGCTAGAAAGAAACGTCGTGCTCTCCCAGCGGTCCGTATCCCGTTTTTAACTCATACCGAGGTGTGAG
>JASFAX010004521.1:0-39131 GCA_030737875.1 Allium sativum
TTATCCTTTTCTTTTGAAAAGGTTTTGAACTTAAAAATCATAATTGGATGATTCACCCTTATTACTGTGCGAGTTTATCTCACTCTGGTTCACCAGACTGACCCGGTGTTTTGTAAATGCTCGGGTTAGACCGGGTTGTACAGGTTCAGGTTATCGACTGCCGTGAAGAGACGAGCTGGAAGAGTCCAGACGTATGATATTACTAGTATTCCGCTGTGTGTTGTGTGAGGACAGATTATCACTGTCCAGATGTTGATGTACTCTGATATTGTAAGTATTTTAAAAGCTTTTCAGTAAAGTTATTTCTATATTATATTTTATTCCGCTGCGATGTGAGACTCTGTGTTGTGTTGTTCTTCTTCTTCTTCTATTCTAATATTTCTTTCTTTCTTATCTCACCCTCTAACTTCTTTCTATTAATGATCTGGAATGTTCGATGTCTGAATAGTCAACATGGTAGTTTGATGTTGATTTTCGGAGTCGAAAATCCCGGTTCGTTACAGTGGTATCAGAGCCAGGTTAATTGATTACCTTGGCTCTGTGGTGTGACTCAGTAGAGATGGGGTTAGTAATACCCTAGATTGAGTTTGAGTGTATATATACGAGTGAACGTATTTGTAGATTTTATAAAAAAATTGTTTTGTATTGTGGAGATTTATTTGTTTGAGCTGTCTGTGAGTTCTGGTCGATCAGTTTGATCCACTGTATCGATAGGGATTACCAAACACTCAAGTACGATAAACCGACGCAGTATATTTTGAAAGAGGGTAAATGAAATAATTTTACCCAAATTATATTTTAATATAAAAGAAGGATATATATTTGAAGTATTTTAGTATATTGGATGTGTTGGTTGATTATAATTGAAAAAAAGTTATATAGATAACCAATTCAAATTCGTATAATATAAAAGCAGATTAATTGAATCTGAATTAAATCAGAACTAGAATTAAAATGCTGAAAACTGGGAAAAGTGTTCATAAAGGGATTTGAATTGAATATATGAGAATTTTAAAATCCTGGGAGATTTTAAATTGTTTACAAGCATCGTGAATTTTATTTTGAAATAGATTTCAAAATGAAAGTGTTTAAAATTGATGTTTTGAAAAGATATAGTATTGAACTCACTTTGATAGCTGGGAAATAACTCTGAGGATGCTGGCCACATCATCAGTGCTCATTTCCGAGTTCTAAGTGACGGATTACTGCCAAAATTTTGTTTTGAATTGCTTTGAGAAAAACAAGTTGCTTTGAATCCTAAAAAGGAATATTTGACTTTTGAAAGAGCTACTGTTTAAAAACTCCCAGGGAAGTTGTTTGAACAAAAACAAAATTTAATAGAAATTTGTGAAAGCAAATATGAATTGAATTGGAACCAATTAACTGGAAAATGAATCGAGACATATTATATCGAGCAGAACCAGATTTTGAATTGCGAGACAGGAATCTGAAATGGTGTTGGACTGGTAAGTTAAGAGTTGGAATTGGTAATGGATGGAAACTGAGTTAAGAATGGTATTTGGCTTGGATGTGTGAAAAATTTAGTTTTGAGGATAAAATGGGAATTTGGTCTGGAAGTGCATTTGTATATGCTAACAGGGTAGCAGATGGAAGGGATATAATGATATGCCGACAAAAAGGTACACGTTTATTTCTATATGGGTTTGGTGATTTATGAGCCTGTTTGGCAAGCCGCTTGGCTGTTTTATTTTCTTTTGGATTGGAGAAGGCCCAGAGAGACGAGTTGTGGTTGTACCGATTGAACCGTACAGAGGAGGTGCTGGCGAAATTTTTCGAAAATTTAAAGTGTTAGAAAATTTTCGATATTTTTGAAGATATCTATTTACAGTATTGAATTGGTTTCTAATTTAATATAAAATTAGATTTGAAGTTAATGAATTTATAACGTTCTTTCTTACCTTAGCAATTTCGAGGACGAAATTATTTTAAGGGGGGAAGAATGTAACGACCCGTGTTTTTCGACTATTTGAATATGAATATTTAAATTAGTTTTAAATATTTTATTTGAATATTAATGGAATTAAATATTTAATTCGTTATTTAAACGAAGTTCGAACGTTATATATATATATAAATCGAGCTTTAAAATGGCGTGCAGTTCGTAATTTGAGTTTTGAAATTCAACTGAGAATACAGGATTCGATATAAGTCGGATTTCTGTGAAACAAGACACGTTGGAACCGTATTGACAATAATTTTCATATGAAAGAGAAAAATCCATATTCCGTTTTATAGATAGTAAGTTATGGCCAAATCAAATTTTGAAATAGTCGCTATGGAAAACCGTTATTTAATTATAGGCCTTTAAAATGGCCGTTTTGCAAACGGACTCAGATTTCGACGAAATCAGTTTTATTAGAACCGTATCGCTAAATTATTGTACGGTAGTGAATTGCGTGGAAAACCGATGTCGTATGTGACCACGGTAGCCGTAAACGCCCGTCCAATTTCTATAACGCGAAATTAAATAAATAAAAGGATATTTGGCATAACTTGAGCAAACGATCGAATTAGGCCACGAAACCAGTTCCGTTGAGTTCGTATCGTCGATTAGAGTCAGAATAAGTATATAGTTTGTTATTTTTAGAGATCGAGAAATTTGGCGTTAAAAAGGGTAGGGCGGTTCAGGGTAAAAACAGCCTACCGGGGCAACAGTCTCAGAATGCGACGAAATTAGTGCCGTTGGGTTCGTATCGAAAAGTTATTATCGATGTTCGCAGTTTCAAGTGGATTTGATTTATCTGGTGATCGTGAAAAAATTTAACGTGTGTTCATTTCCGGTTTCATAAAGGAAATTTTTTCATACGCCCTCGGATTTCAACGAAACTCGTCCCATTGGATCCGGAATATCTTTTTACATCAAGAATAGCCTTTTTATCAGAAAACGAAAGTCATTTGTAGTGGTTTTATCGCGTTATTTTAGGATGAAGTTTCGTTAAAATAAAATAATAATAATTTAAAAATCTAACCCTACTCTAACCTATGGCTTTGCTGGAAAACAAATGCAGCCTCCACCATATATTTTCCATCTCGCGCGTACTACATCCCGAAGCCAAATGTAAAATCATAAAGACTCATGTACAACCCTAAGAAACCAGTACAAACAGCTACTACGTGAGCGTAGCTTATTTCCATATCGAGCCGACAATTTTGTTTCCCAACCTCAATACCCGGGAAGCAACAAATTTAATGGCGTTGTACTTCTGTCTGTTGATTGCCTTATATAAATTGAAGCCTCACCTTCGTATTTCCCCATTTCTAATTCACGAAACAAATACAAGCCGCCACTAACAGAACGAACGAACAGAAATCATCAACATTTCTCCACACAAGATCTTCCAATCCATAAATCGAAACAAAAACTCCCAACGCAAAGACTTTGAGCACTTCGAGCCCCACTATTCTACCAGCAGTGATCTGCTCTTGTGATCAACGGTGACCGGTTTTCAGCCTAGAAGGCACCGCAGTTAGGAAGGATCTCTAGAGCGTATTGGCGATCGAACCGGACGACCCTGGAGGCGCTGGCAAGGGAGTCTGAGGCGGACACGGTGGCAGCTTTTGATTGGGTCACTGTCAAGCTCAGAAGGCGCGGTGGGGATGATTTCCGTGTGAGCGTGGGTTTGAGGTACTGGGAGCCAATTTCTTTGGGTGAGCGTGGGTTCTATGAAACCGATCAGCTGATTTGGGGATGTTCAAGCGTGGGTTTTTCCTGGGACTTGGAGATGCGAACACGAGCGGGGATTTTCTGGTGCACGAACCTGATAAACAGGGACGAAGTAACTTAAAATCGAAGCGGATCCATGGGAAAAATAACACTGTAACTTTGTTTCGTTAATCTTTAATTAAATCATAAATTTATGTAATTATGAATCTCATATTAATAACTGGAACATGAAGTTGTGTGACAGGAAATCGATGAGAAGGGAACCAATCAGACATGGGCTATAAATTCTGAAAAGAGTCGGCCTGTTGAAAGCTGTGAAGCAATGTAATTAAGCTGACTTTATTGGTAATTAGTCGAATGAATATATATTTAGGATTAACTATTTAATTTAATCAGAGAAAAATAAAATATATGCTGTTGACAAATTAATTGACCTGTTAGTTATTAAAATGATTAGTTAAGTATAGAAATGGGTTAAGTAAATTTATAATTTAATTAAATTATACTGTTTAAATAAATTGTCCATATGTTACCAGAATGGGACCTGGAAAGAGATATGGGGAACGTATGGACGAACTCTATATCCTGGAACAGAAACGAACGCAGTAGAATGCAGCTGGAGATCCCAGTTAAATTAAACGCGAGTTTAATTTAATCAGTTGTTATTATAACAACGCAACTCCAGGTGAGTTAAACTCACTCAGTTTTCCCATTTATATTTTATATAAATTGGGTTTTTATTTTGTGTGCTCTGCTTGCTGATGGCTGCCTGTTTGCTAGTTATACACTTGTTGTTGATTAAAACTGATGAAATTAAACTGTGTTTAATTTCAGTGAAAATACCAAATCGTTATGTTAACGATTGGTTCCAATAAAGGTGACTCACCTTGGTTGGTCACGTTTATTTATAAACGTGTTTAAATGGTTGAATGGTTTGAATTGCGTATAGTTGATGTTGAATGGTTGTTATTTAGTGTTATCAGTTAAACAAAGCTGAATGGTTTGATTTGAGATAACCATTTGAATACAGGGAAGAACAGGTTGGAGGGATCCAACCGGATTCCTCAACTATATTATTTATTTCATATCATCATATATGAACTGCCATGTTTGTAGTGTTTGATTTGATGGTTGATTATTGAATGTTCAACATCTGTTAGTTTAAACCAACGGGTGATATTGGTTGGGTATTTAGCGACATATGGCCTAGAAAATCAACCATTTTATAGATATTGATTCACCGTCAGGTAAGTCAATAGAGATGAAGTTATAAAATGTATTTTATAACTGGAGATAGATTTTTGAACATATTATTTTGAATAAAAGTTATTCAAGAGAAAGAAATAAATATTTTATTTATGTAAGACTTTAAATTATTTTTAAGTGATTTTATAAAGAAAGTTCCGATGTAAATCAGATTTGATAAGTACGAGATAGGAAATAAAATCACATAGTTATTCAGGATGAGTTGCCATTGCGTACGACTGCTAGCGTAATTCGCAGGGCTGCAGATAGCCTACGGCGGTCGGATGTTTCCTGAGGGAATCAGGCGTAACCATTGTGATCGCTGTGATCTAGAGTCAAGCGAATGGAGTTAAGACGAATGTTAATTAATCAATTAGAGTTATTCCAATATCGTGTTTTTGAATATTAAAAGAATTGGATGTTTCAATTTAACAAAAAGGGAATCAGTTTTGTTAAAGGCCAAGTAATGCTGAATACTGAATCAGTGAACTCATTGGAGTGTCATGTTTGAAACACTGAATATTTTGATAGTTAAAACACCGACTATCAAATCTGGCCAATACGATTGTTGGTACGGAAAGACCGGGATCGAATTTATATTCGAAAACCATTCCGACCAACAAATACGTGAAGATATCAGAAGGTGATCGAGATGGAGCATTGAAGACCGTGGATTTTCATACACGGAAGAACCCCTAATATCCTCTGCCTGGCAAGCAGAGATAAACTGTGATTCTGTCGTGGTTGGAATCGACGGGTTGCAAGGACTTCTCGCTATTGATCCATGGGGTGATTCCTATATTGGATGCAGTAGGAGAGTGCCTTCGGTTCATCCTGTTCCTGGATGACTTGTATGGACGGATGTCTGACAGAGTATTTCCAAAGGATCACGTACGTTGATATCTTCAAACGTACGATAGTTGTTGGCGGGGAATTGCCGTTCTCTAGCTTTCAGCTAGAGTATTTTTGTGGACGTCAATTAGTGATATCTGACGGATCTGACGATGTGGCATTCAAAGTGAATGATGACCAGATGATCAAGAGAAATCTAGACCTCAAGCCTCATCAACCGGGAAATGACAAAAATCGGGCAGGCAGCATGGCTATGTGGGTCGCTCCCATTAGGGTGTATGATCACCTATCTAGAGGAAGTCCTATTTGTTTCTTAAATCTATGTTTCGATGCTGTCCCTTGTCGGGAGACGGTTGCTGATCCCAACCGTCGGTGATATACATTCGATACTCTCAAGCGAAATGAGGGGTCGGTCATGTGAGGGCCGGGTTGCAAGAAGTTCTTGTTGAACCCAGTGTATTCGTCTCTAGAGATACACTATCGGCAGGTGGTCCCATACCTTGTCAAGTTGGAATCCAATCTCCAATAAGCGCCTGCGGGTTTTGATTGTATACTATATATGTGAAGCGTGAGATGCAAGCGTTCCACTAGATTTCTATTTACTTGTATTTAGACATTATTATAATATCAGACAAGATATTGGTTTCAAACTGTTTTGGGTTATCGTAAGGTAAAAACCGTCCGTGTTTATGTGTGGATTTGGTCTTACGATTATCCTTTTCTTTTGAAAAGGTTTTGAACTTAAAAATCATAATTGGATGATTCACCCTTATTACTGTGCGAGTTTATCTCACTCTGGTTCACCAGACTGACCCGGTGTTTTGTAAATGCTCGGGTTAGACCGGGTTGTACAGGTTCAGGTTATCGACTGCCGTGAAGAGACGAGCTGGAAGAGTCCAGACGTATGATATTACTAGTATTCCGCTGTGTGTTGTGTGAGGACAGATTATCACTGTCCAGATGTTGATGTACTCTGATATTGTAAGTATTTTAAAAGCTTTTCAGTAAAGTTATTTCTATATTATATTTTATTCCGCTGCGATGTGAGACTCTGTGTTGTGTTGTTCTTCTTCTTCTTCTATTCTAATATTTCTTTCTTTCTTATCTCACCCTCTAACTTCTTTCTATTAATGATCTGGAATGTTCGATGTCTGAATAGTCAACATGGTAGTTTGATGTTGATTTTCGGAGTCGAAAATCCCGGTTCGTTACATTCCTGTTAACTAACGTCTGTGAATGTAGGGAAAACAGGTTGGAGGAATCCAACTGGATTCCTCAAAAATATATTATCTGTTTGTTTGTTTGCTTGATTTCATATATTCATATATGACGTGTTAAAAATAAAATGATTGAAAATTGGGTGATTTGATTGTTTTAAATATCACTGGGCTAAGTTTTAATTTATAAAAATATCCTGAAAGGGATACTTGAGATAAAACGGAAATTCTATTTTAAAATAGAATTTGAAATTTGAGTAGAATAAAATATTAACTTGTTTTTAAAAGAAATCAAACAAGTAGTTCCTTTATTTACGAAGTTTATAAATAGTTCATTTATAACCGTAGTTTATAAATAAAGTGAAATGAATTATCATTGGACAATTCAGAAATAAAAATCCAAGTGTGAATTTAAAAGGGGAAAATTTATTTTTCCAAATAGAAATTTTATTTCAAATGAATTTGAAATGGACTTGTTTAAATTTATAAACAAGTAAAATAAATGGTGCTTGTAAATGAAAAGGAAAATTATCATTGGATAATTCGAATTTTTAAATTCAAATGTGAATTTAAAATAGAAGTGGGGAAAATCGTTTAAAGAAATAAACGATAGAATTTATTCTGATGTTCAGAATATAAGTTGAACGTAAATAAATCAACAAGGATTTATGATTTGAATTCGATTTATTCGAATTTATTTAAATAGAAGTTAAATTGAATATGGACATAAATTTGGTGTCATATAGATAAGTTATAAGGAATAGAAATTTCTAAAGTAAGATTTTCGTTTTAAATAGATTTTGAAATAGACTTGTTTAAATAAACAAGGAAATTTATAAAATGGTATTTATAAATAAAATGAATAAATTATCAAGAGATAATTTAAATATAGAGATTTGGAAAAATTGAATTTGAATGGAGTTTGAATGTAGAAATTCAAATGGAAATTTGATATAGAAAATTTAAGTAGAACTTGAAATAGAATTTCAAAAATAGATTTTGAAATAGATTTTGAATATAGAATCCATATACATTTGAATATAGTAATTCAAATGGAGTTTGAAAATAGTTTTGAATATAGAAATCCAAACGAAGTTTGAAAATAGATTGGAATTTAAATAGGAATAAAAAAAAGAATTTGAATTCAAAGGAATTCAAATAGAATTTGAATTCAAAGGAATTCAAATGGATTTGAATAAAGAAAGTTCAAATGAAATTCAAATATAGAGATTTGAAAATAATGGAGTTTAACTATAAGATTTGAAAATAGAAATTGAAGATAGAAATTTAAGCGAAATGTGAGTATATAATTTGAATAATAGAAATTTGAATAAGAGATTTGGAATAGAATTTGAATATAGAGATTCGAATGAAATTTGAATATAGGATTCAAATAGAAAATTCAAAGGGAATTTGAATATAGAAATTCAAATGGAGTTTGAATATATGAAATTCAACGGAAATTTAAATATAGAATTTAAACGTAGAAAATCAAATGGGATTTGAATAAAGGAAATTTGAATATAGAAATTCAAATAGAATTTGAAAAATAGAAGCGATTTGAATATAGAATTTCAAATAGAAGTGAAATAGATCGGAAATATTATGTTGAATTGGGAAAAAAAATTGATTTGATATATTGAAAATATATCAGAGTGAAGTTGAATTTATATAGACGAAGTTTAAACATTTATATTTATAAATATAATTAAAACGAACTCGCCGCAACGCTGCAGTTCGTAAATTGGCGATTCGAACTTCAATTGAATATACAGAACTCAATTGAAGTCGGAATTCTTTGAAACAAGAATCGTCGGGACCGGTTGAATAATAGTTTTCTAATGAAAGATAAAATATGAATTTCGTCGTATAGATTTTGAGTTATGTCAAAATCAATTTTTCAGAAAAACAGCACCATAATCGTTTTAAAAACGATAATGGTTTATTTAAATAAATAAAAGGATTTTAAAGAAATAAAATCCGAATTTGCCATTAGAAAAATCCAGACTGGAGATATAAAATAAATATGAACTCCAGTGAAGTAAGTGAAATGATTTTTGAATAAAAATCAGATTTTTAATTATTAAATAGGTTTAACTAGTTTGAAAGATAAATAGTTAAATCGAGATTTGAATCGAAATGGGGCGTTGAATAAGTGAAAGAGATTTGAAAATTTATATTCAAAATCGAATATGTAACTCAAGTTGAAATGGAATTAGATGGGGTTCATGAGTAGATTAAAATATATTTGAATGTGTTATGTTCAAATAAGCAGTGAAATAAGCAAAGGAGCTAACTAAAGAATAAATTAGTAAATTTAGTTAAGACAATTGGCTTGAGTTGAAACAGAATTGAAAACAGGTGAGCATGTGATAGACAGGTATGGGATGAAGTATATGAAGATTTTAATTTATGTGCCCGACAAAAAGGTACATGTTTAAATTCATATATGAGGTTTTATGCGCCGTATCGGCAAGCTGCTTGGCTTTGTCTTTTTCTTTTGGATTGGTGAGGGCCATGGGAGGCTATTTGAAATATCCAGAAGCTCCCGATACAAGGGAGGTTATGGCGAAATTTTCCGGGAATTTAAGGGGTTAGAATATTTTTCAGATAATTCGATAGTTAGAAATCAATGTATCGATATATATAGAATTCGATTAGGAAACGAAATCAAAATTAGAATATGGTTAACAAATATTGATAGGGAAATGGAGAAGAGATTTAATTAATGAAACATTAATTAAAGAGCCCAATGATTTGTTTGATATGTTGGATGAACACTTGTTTTTCTTCGATAGTTAAACCATCGACTATCGAAACACTTGTTTTTATTCGATAGTTAAATAACCGACTATCGAAGTGTTTGCCAATATCATTGTCAATATGGAGAGGCCGATTGGATTATTATCCGAGAACCACTCTGTATTGGCAGTAGCGTTGCGAACCAGATTATACGAAGGTAATCGAAGACGGTGTAAAGTGCAAGGGCTTTTTTTCTATTAATAGAAATTGTGCCTTCGGTTTCGTTCAATCCCAGAACGAACGTAAATGGACGAATGTATGACAGAGTATTTCCAATGATCGAATGGGTTGGTCTGTATAGATATATATGGTTGCAACGGATTTATTCCCTTAGCATAACATCCAGAATATTTGTGCAAATCAATTAATGATTAACGGATCTGACAATGTGGCATTCAAAGAAATTGTGCTATCAATGAATGATAAGAAATCGTAGCCTCAGGCCTCAACAACCGGGAAAAGACAAAAATCGGGCAGGCATCATGGCTATGTGGGTCGCTCCCATTAGAGTGTATTATCACCTATCTAGAGATTCATTTAATTCCTTATTCTGTGCGATGCTGTCCCATTCGGGAAACGGTTGCTGATCCCAACCGTTGGTGATATACATTCGATACACTCAAGCGAAATGAGTGGTCGGTCATGTATGGGCCGGGTTGCAAGGTGTTCTTGTTGAACCCCAGTGTATCGTCTCTAGAGTACACTATCGGAAGGTGGTTCCATACCTTGTCATGTTGGAAATCCAATCTCCAATAAGCGCCATGCGGTTTTTGATTTTATACTATATATGTGGAGCATGAGATGCAAGCGCTCTACTATTTGGTTATTTATTTGATGTAGCCATTATTATTATATCACTGGATCTTCGTATCAAAGTGTTTTGGATTATAGTAAGGTAAAAACTGTCCATGTTTATGTGTGGGCTGGTCTTACTATTATCTCTTCTTTCGAAAGATTTTGAAAGTTAAACAAATGGTTGGAGTTTACTCACACCAGTCCCATGACTGACCCAGAGTTTATTTTGTTTGTTTTTCCTAAACTCTTGGGTGCCCAAATTTGTATGGGCAGTCAAGTGTTTCAGGCTTTTACAGATACACTTAGAGGAGCTGGAAGCAGAAGGCTTCACTAGTTAGCTATAGACTATCATATTTCCGCTGTGTATTGTGTTGTATCTGGAAATAGGTGTTTATAACTGTTCCAGGAATATCTGTTGTTCTATGATAATGGTATGTACATACAGTTACTGATTGTATTTCAGAAAGTTATGTTATTCAATATATTTTATTCGTTCCGCTGTGAATTTGTGATCTTCGTTTTCTTCTATTCCATTATTTCTTTCTTTCTATTTCTCATCCTCTAACTTCTTTCTAATAATGATTCATATTTCTGTGCAATTTGAGTTGGACGTGTGGTGTTATTAGTCAACTCAGATAGTACGGATTTGCGGGCCTTTACAACTAATTCTGCCATCACCATAGCAGTCCCCTTTAACAACCGCCTCCCTCCTTTTACGTTGATTGTAGGCTTTGCAGGCTTGTTTGATTTTCACTTTTATTTATTTCCAGTTGTTAGCTATTTTTTATTATAATCATTTGATAAAATCTAGAAACCATGGCTGATGCAAGCTTATATTTTATCTTGAGTAAATAACAAAAGGGTGCTTTTGCGAAGACAACAGTAAGTATGAACAACAATAATTGTTTAATAAAATCTGAAATCAAATTGCATAAGTAATAACTGTTGTTAGTAAATGGAGTAAATGTCAAAGGGAAATCAGTGTTTGACGTTTCCACTGTCTTGCAATGCCCAAACGAAACTTTGTGACTATTGAGGTGTTTTACCCAAATGTTTTTTAATGCTCGTCAAATATTTGAAAAACCATAACCAAAATCATGTATATGAAACCACAACTTGTTATCTGTTAAACGAAAACCTTAATTATTTTTTGCAATCAATTGTAATTTTTATTTGGACATGCCCATATTACTTAGTAAAATTATTTATTAACTTTTTGCAGCACTAAAACGAGTCCAACAGTCAGGTGCTTTCTACTTTTGGATCTAAGGGACGATCTTTGTGGACTAGTACAGGTCTATTAGCATTCTTTATTGTAACTTTTCCTATTGGAAAGGAAACGAGAAATATGTATTTAACTAAACATGATTACCTTTAGCAAAATTACATACCATTTATTCATGCTTCTAGTCAAACTGAAAGGCAAACTTATTGGATTTCCATTACAAACTATATTTTGGGTAATTAAACAAAATGCTTGTGCTTTTTTCGTGATCCTACCTTTTATTACGTTTTGCAAAATATTTGTTATCTATTTACAACGGTTTTCATACACATTCAGCTCCATGCACTTTCATTTGTTTTCTAGGCTGGGCTTGAGATTTCTATGTTTTTCCTGAACAAAGAAGAGACGATTTGTAATTTCTTCTACTCTTTTAATTTATGCAAATTGTACTTGGAATATTTTTGAAATGACCCGAACTTCCGTACCCTTTGAGTCGACTAATCATACCACACGTCCAACCCAAATTGCACAGAAATACGAATCATTTTTAGAAAGAAGTTAGAGGATGAGAACTAGAAAGAAAGAAATATTAGAATAGAAGAAAACGAAGATCACAAACTCACAACGGAACGAATAAAATATATTATATAACATAACTTTTGAAATACAAATCGGTAACTGTATATACATACCATCATCAGAGCACAACAGTTATCCCTGGAACAGTTATAAACTTCTGTTTCCAGATACAACATAGTACACAGCGGAAAATATGATAGTCTATAGCCAACTGATGAAGCCTCCTGCTTTGAACACCTCCAAGTGAATCTGTAACATCCCGACTACTTGACTGCCCGTACAAATTTGGGCACCCAAGAGTTTAGGGAAAACAAAGTAAACTCTGGGTCAGTCATGGACTGGTGAGTAAACTCCAACCATTGGTTTAACTTTTAAAAGTCCTTTCAGAAGAAATGATAATAGTAAGACCGATCCACACACAAACACGGATGGTTTTTACCATACGATAACCAAAATTATTTTTGATATCAAATCCAGTGATATTATAATAATGTCTACGTCAAATAAATATAAATCTAGTGGAACGCTTGCATCTCACGCTCCATATATATAATATAAAATCAAAAACTGCAAGGCGCTTATTGGAGATTGGATTTCCAACATGACAAGGTATGGGACCACCTGCCGATAGTGTATCTCTAGAGACGAATACACTGGGTTCAACAAGAACGTCTTGCAACCCGGCCCATACATGGCCGACCACTCATTTCGCTTGAGTGTATCGAATGTATATCACCAACGGTTGAGATCAGCAACCGTTTCCCGAAAGGGACAGCATCGATAGATTTAAGAAGCAAATAGAATTTCTCTAGATAGGTGATTATGCATCCCAATGGGGGTGACCCACATAGCCATGCTGCCTGCCCGATTTTTGTCAATTCCCGGTTGTGAGGCTTGAGGTCATGACGTATCTTTTAGAACACCTGACCACCATTCACTTTGAATGCCACATCGTCATACCTGCCAAATCACAAATTGATTTCCCTAAAAATACTATGGGTATAAAGCTAAGAGAAACGAATTTCTCCACCACCAAACGTAAGTACGTTTGAAGAGACCAACTTACGCGATCCGTTAGATATACTCTGTCAGACATTCGTCCATTCACGTTGTCCTGGGACTGGACAAACCGAAGGCACTATCCCGTAACAGGATAGCCCTTGCATAACTCGTTTTTCAATTATTTTCATCATATTTGATCGCAACGCTAACGCCCATACAGAGTGGTTTTCAGACACTGAATCTGTTCCCGGTCTCTCCGTATTGACGATGGAAAACTGGTCAAAAACTTCGATAGTCGGTGATTTAACTATCAAAGAAAAATAAGTGTACAACCAACGATCTTATTTCCAAGTAGGAATTCGATCGATCAATCATCAACCAACATTGGCCCCCTTTAAATCAATTCCTTATTTTATTATTATTTACAATTCCCATTTTTCATCTTTCATATTCTTTGAAACTCGATTTACCCTCTCGATTCTTTGAAAAACCTTTTCAATATATTATAATTCCTTTACTCGAGAAATATCTCTTATTCCTGTTAGAAAACATTTCTAAATATTCACAAATCCTTATTTCCTATATTCAGAAAATATACATTGTTAATATTGGAGAATATTTCCGAATTCCCTTTCTTAATTCCTTGTTGACCAATTCATTTCATTTTAACAACAGCGTTACAATCGTTGTTCCCAAATATCTGATTTATCAAACATTTCTTTTAACAACAACGTTATAATCGCTGTATAGAATTATAGAACACTTATTATAACTATAGCGTTAAGATTGCTGTTAAAATAGTTATTATAACGGCATCGTTAAAATTTCTATTTACATTTACTAAAATACTTATTATACGGCAGCGTTTAAAATCGCTATTAAAAATATTTGGTTTATCAAAATGCAACATGTATTTATTTATTTAAATAAATAAATTAATAAGTAAATAAATAAATGATGATTAAATTTGATTCAAACGGAAGTAAACTAACTACTTCCCTAATTTCGATATATTCGAATTCCAATAAACAACTCTCATTCGAATACTCTATATTCGATTTATATTCTGAACTTCAGAAACTATTTACCATCCCAGGTAAATTCAAATTTCAATTTCATCATTGAATTTATCCTTCCAATTCCTTTATAACTATTCCACTTTACAAAATATAATTCATTTTATAATTTCCCCTTTTTGGGGTAAAACTAATCGTTTCCCTTTTAAACATTTATCCATTTCCCTTTTCAATCAAATTCCAATTTGAAATCATATTTCAAATCTAAATTATCTTTATAGATATTTCATTTGCAAAATACTTGGTTTAAGTCATTATTCACTTAAATCGTGAATATATTTCCTTTATATACCATTTGATTTATACTTATAAAAATATTTTAAACCCAAATTTTTATTTATAACCTCTATTCGGAATTATTCATATAAGTCTTATTTCCTTTATTTCCAATCATTTAAAATCTCATTTAAAATTTCCTTAATAATTGCTAAGTTTAATCTCACTTCAATTATTGGTTTCAAAAGCCGATCCCTACTTTCCCATATAAATTCAAATTTTGAATTTATATTTAAAGTTATCCAATGATAAATAATTCACTTCATTTATAATCTCGTTTGTAAACAACTTCTTAAATACTTTACTTCATTAACATGTTTTAAATTTCAACTCTATTCGAAGTTTCATTTCTATTTTGGAAATAGATTTCCTTTTTAAAATTCAAATTTCATTTCCTATATTCGAAAATATTTTACGGTATACCAAAATACCAGGTTTCTAGGGTCAAGGTAAACCAAACACAACATACCAAATCATGGGTTATATAACACCTCATATATCACAATCAAATAAAACAGTAAATAAAATGTTGAGGAATCCAGTTGGATCCCTCCAACCTGTTCCCCTGCATCCACAGATATTAATCAACATCAAAAATATTATTTTACATCAATATGAAATATTAGAACTAATCGATCAACGATATAATCATATCAACCGATTTTATCAACTATTCAACCAAGCAACCATCACACAGTATAATATAAATTTAAAAACTCGTTTATATAAAAATATAAACGAGTCAGAGTTTAGTGAGGTTACTCACCTTGATTCGCAGTTGAAGATTCTGCTTTGGTTTCAATTGAAATCAAACAAACATTCGATTCTATCACGAAATTCATGTTGCTCCATTCTCAACCATATCATTTCCATCACACAGATTTCTGATATCGTATGACACGGCTATTAACATTATAAGTTTATAAATTAATTTTAATTTATCATTACCTTAATTAATAAAATGTTATTACCTTTAAATGTTCATTACCGCTAGTATTAGAGTCCCAAGCCCTTTTTCGGCATTCAAGAATAACATGGTTGCTCCTTCATTACAATGACATGTCCAGCTCCACCAATACTTCAATGTTGATATGGTTAGTGTGGCGGGCTTCCATTCGAATTGGGCTGGGCCTTTGCTTATAAATAAAAATAAAAATAAAATAAAAATAGAAGAGGAGTATTTTACATAAACAAAATATTCCCACTTCCTTTTGTTTTGTATATTTGTTTGTTCTTTTTTTTTCTTCTACTCTCTACAGTTTTCACCTTTTCTTTTCTTTTCTTTTCTCTTCAACACAGTATGTGTCAACCGTATGGTACTCAGTAACCGTATACTCTCCATCATCATGTATCAACAACATGCATACATCATAGACCCGAACCCAGCGTTTCGGCGCAGGCATTGAATAATCATATCAGAGTGATATCATGACAGTTAATGTTGTGAATAACGCAACCTTCACCTACTCCGGTATTCTTTGATCCGTTCTTTTAAATGTAGAAGGATTCTCCCATATGCGTAGTTAGTCTTACCATGCTAATGTTACCGGTAACTCCACCACACTAACTCTATTATTACAGTACCTGAAGATTATATGCTACTTCATTATACAGTTGCATTTGGAAAAAAACATTGTAGGTGTTTAAATATAGCAGAAATTCTTAACCAATGTTCTCCTTCCACTTCGTTTAGTATATTTTTTCTGCCTCCTAAAATCCTGTCAATTCACCACTTTTCCTTCATGTTCTACAAGGTAGAACCCCTTTATAAACCAATGCACAAATTACGGTTTGCACTGTTCACCCTTTTAAATGTAGAATACTACGGTGATCGTTTCAAACAGTGTAAGCTAAAAGTGTTCAAGAACCAACTAAGTGACGCACCAATTGTTCTGTATCCATTTTCAGTGTCCCCCGTTCCAATTTCTTTCCCTTCTGCCCTGTCCAGTTTCGTTTCTTCTATAATATTGTTTTTTTAAAGTTGGTGCGGTGGATTATTTCCATGCACAGTAAATATATACATTTAAAAACAGAGCAATGTATCACTTCATATGTATCAAGTACACAGATGACAATCTAGCCAAATGTATGAATATACGCATATGTTTAAATTTTTGTCTTCACTGGCACTTGCAAAATAGTGTATGAAACTAAGAACAGTGTATAAGTGGTGAGTAAACCTCCTTCTCAATTTAAATCTGTTGTTAGTTTATATGTCAGTACAAATATATATATATATATACATGTATAAGTTGTATTGGGACCAACTGGATCTTCATATTTAAATCTGGAAACTAAAAGCGTTGTCAGTACAAATATCATTACCGCTTTCTTGTTTGATAACACCACCCTCCTCAACGCCGAAATCTCCATCCACCCTCATCAAAGCCTCAACGTAAACCGTTCCTTTATAATTCAAACTCCACTGCGTTCACCAATGGCCACCGGATCCACCATAACTTTGTCAGTTCCTCCACCTCATCAAGACACACTACCGCCTCAACACAGTGGAAGCATCGACATAACAACACATCCGAATCACCCCAATTAGACCGCATCTGCACACACACCTCCTCGTCGATAAGTAAATCCCAAAAAAAAACCTGACATCGATTTCACTCCTCAGTGGCCCTCTCTGATTACTTTCAGGTGGCTTTGACCCCACAAATCGGCAGCCCTAGGCGAGCTCCGCCCATGGCCAGAACTCCTACGACTCCGGTTGAACCCATCATCATCGACGACGAAAACCTAGACCACGGTGAAAGCTTGAACAAGCTGAAATGGTGATCGAGCGTTGCTAAATTACAGGGGGAAGTAGCACTCAGTTTAAGAAATTACACGAATCTGAGTTTGTGATTATTAATTTGTTTATGAAGTTTCGGTTTCTATTTGAGAATGAGAGAGAAATGCCAAATATTTAAAGGAAAGAATTGCTTGGCAGGCACGGAGTTAAATTTCTTGGCTCTCACGAAAAGTAACCTTGGCAAACACGGCTTCCATTTGCTTGACACCAACATTGTTGAATGAAGACAAAGTTTTATATTTTATTAAATGGCTTTGGTACTTGTTTGTTTTCCACTTTTGCAGCTAGTACCAAATGCAGGTTGGTCCGCTCGGGTTTAAGAATAGGCATGCGAATTCAATTTGTTGTGTAGGTCTGCGTTTGATCTTTCTAGCATGTGCAAATGGCAGGTGTAGCATATACTTAATATTTTAGCAGCGAACGAAACATGCATGGATGTATAAGTTGGCTATTTTCTTTGTTTATTTAGGTCTAAATGATTTCGACACTCTTCTGTTAACGTACAGATTTCGGTCAACAGAAATAAAAATATAGCTGGAATCAGTAATGTGTCATGGTCCCAAAAGTATAATAATATCGGTAGTTTGACTTATATTATGAAACCCCAAAATATTGATATAGGGTGCAAAATATTCCAAGTAAAAAGTTGCATATTTAATTAATTAAAAATCACAGTAAAATTCTAAAAATTAAATTATAACTACGCCTCAAAAGAACCTTATCCAAATTCAAGACCGATATTTAAATATATTTAAATAACCGCTATGGCTTATATACGATTCTACAGCGACTTTCTGAAAACTTGATTTGGATGTAATTCACAATATATAAGATGAAATCTTGATTTTTCACTTCCATTAGCAAGATACGGTTTAATAAATTCACATGTTTCTTGTTTCATAGAAATCCGAATTATATTGGATTTTGTATATCTAATTGAAGTTTAGATCGTAAATTACGAACTACCGTGACTTTATGAGCTCATTTTAAATTATATTATAAATTATACGTTTAAATATCGTTTTGTTAAATAATTTCTTATAAATTTCTATATCTAATTCAAATAAAATATTTAAACCAGTTTAAATATTCAGAATTCAACTTCTTAAAAATCCGGGTTGTTACATTCCTTCCCCCTTAAAATAATTTCAACCTCGAAATTGCTAAGGTAGGAAAAGATGTTACATACCCTATTAACTAGGTCCAAAAATCCTTTTTGGTCACTTCTTAACGTCAGTTTAACTGAACCAATTTATTTCAATTTAAATATTTATTTATTCTTACTAACGAAAATTTTCAAAAATGTTGAAAATTTTCTAACACTTTAAATTCTGAAAAATTTCGGCAGCATTTCCTCTGCACGGCTCAATCGGTACAACCACAACTCGCCTTTCTAGGCATTCTCCAATCCAAAAGAAAATCAAAAAGCCAAGCGGCTTGCCTCATAGGCTCATAAAATCATCAAACCCAAGTAATATCGTAAACATGTACCTTTTTGTCGGGCATAATTCTATCTCTTGCACTTGCTTCCATTCAATATCCACTCAACATACATATATATTTCCTATCGGTTCCCAAATCAATCCAACCTTTGGTCTTTAACTTCCCGATTAGTTCACTTCTATTCACTAATCCAAACTGAGTTCTGTTTCCAAAAACCAACCCTCTTATTCTGCTTGAGTTCAATTCCATCACAGTTTAATTTCAAACAACTGCATCCAATATACATTCAACTTGTTTATACATAGGTTGTTTCAAATTCAATCCCATTTTGTTTAACTTAACTTAAGATAAATTCAGTTCATTTAGTACATTTTTGCCATTTCAATTCAACTTATACAAGTTAAATCTTAATTTCAAAATTCAAATTTTCGGGTTATATTTCAAATTAGTTTTAAATCATATATATTTATACACATATATTTATAATCAAATCAATTCAAAACATTTGAATTTCTAAATCATCTTGTCATTTTCAAACAATTTTTCATTCCCAAATTATTATGGTAGCAATCTGTCACTCAGAAACTTGAAAATGAATACCAATAATGTCGCGACCCATTATCAGAATTATTTTCTTGCCAATGAAGTGATTTCAGTGCTTAATCACTTCAAAAATCCATTAAAAACATATATTCAAAATTTCCTTTAAAACAATATTTTATATCCTTTAAAATACTTCAGAAAATATTCTCTTAAATATCCGGAATTTAAATCCATAATTCTGATCTGAATCAAATTCTTATTTAGCTTATTTGTATATTCCATTCTTATACAAATTCAATTTGGTTTTATATAACCATCTCAATGTTTTGTAATTCCATTTGATTGTAATAACAATCAATATATCCGTATACTATAATATTTCAGAAACTATTCCTATCATATCAAAATAATTTTAGGCAAAATTATTTTATTTACCCATTTAAAAATATTACTGTATCGAATTCTTTGTTTGAGAGTTCAGAAACACCTATCGATACAGTTGTACATCCTATATCGACCAGAATTCATAAACCACTCAACAAACCAACCAACACAATATAAAACAAATTTATCTCAAATCTACAAATACGCGCTTATACAAATTCACTCAAACTCTACCTAGGGTGTTACTAACCCCATCTCTATTGAGTCACGCCACAGAGCGAAGGTTACTACTCAACCTTCAGATCTTATACCAAATGAAACGACCTGAACTTCCGTACCCTTTGAGTCGACTAATCATACCACACGTCCAACCCAAATTGCACAGAAATACGAATCATTTTTAGAAAGAAGTTAGAGGATGAGAAATAGAAAGAAAGAAATATTAGAATAGAAGAAAACGAAGATCACAAACTCACAGCGGAACGAATAAAATATATTATATAACATAACTTTTGAAATACAAATCGGTAACTGTATATACATACCACCATCAGAGCACAACAGTTATCCCTGGAACAGTTATAAACTTCTGTTTCCAGATACAACACAGTACACAGCGGAAAATATGATAGTCTATAGCCAACTGATGAAGCCTCCTGCTTTGAACACCTCCAAGTGAATCTGTAACATCCCGACTACTTGACTGCCCGTACAAATTTGGGCACCCAAGAGTTTAGGGAAAACAAAACAAAGTAAACTCTGGGTCATTCATGGACTGGTGTGAGTAAACTCCAACCATTGGTTTAACTTTTAAAAGTCCTTTCGAAAGAAATGATAATCGTAAGACCGATCCACACATAAACACGAATGGTTTTTACCTTACGATAACCAAAATTATTTTTGATATCAAATCCAGTGATATTATAATAATGTCTACGTCAAATAAATATAAATCTAGTGGAACGCTTGCATCTCACGCTCCATATATATAATATAAAATCAAAAACTGCAAGACGCTTATTGGAGATTGGATTTCCAACATGACAAGGTATGGGACCACCTGCCGATAGTGTATCTCTAGAGACGAATACACTGGGTTCAACAAGAACGTCTTGCAACCCGGCCCACACATGGCCGACCACTCATTTCGTTTGAGTGTATCGAATGTATATCACCAACGGTTGAGATCAGCAACCGTTTCCCGAAAGGGACAACATCGATAGATTTAAGAAGCAAATAGAATTTCTCTAGATAGGTGATTATGCATCCTAATGTGGGTGACCCACGTAGCCATGCTGCCTGCCCGATTTTTGTCAATTCCCGGTTGTGAGGCTTGAGGTCATGACGTATCTTTTAGAACACCTGACCACCATTCACTTTGAATGCCACATCGTCATACCTGCCAAATCACAAATTGATTTCCCTAAAAATACTACGGGTATAAAGCTAAGAGAAACAAATTTTTCCACCACCACACATAAGTATGTTTGAAGAGACCAACTTACGCGATCCGTTAGATATACTCTGTCAGACATTCGTCCATTCACGTTGTCCTGGGACTGGACAAACCGAAGGCACTATCTCGTAACAGGATAGCCCTTGCATAACTCCGTCTTCAATTATTTTCATCATATTTGATCGCAATGCTAATGCCCATACAGAGTGGTTTTCAGATACTGAATATGTTCCCGCTCTCTCCGTATTGACGACGGAAAAATGGTGAAAAACTTCGATAGTCGGTGATTTAACTATCAAAGAAAAATAAGTGTACAACCAACGATCTTATTTCCATGTAGGAATTCGATCGATCAATCATCAACCAACATTGGCCCCCTTTAAATCAATTCCTTATTTTATTATTATTTACAATTCCCATTTTCCATCTTTCGTATTCTTTGAAACTCGATTTACCCTCTCGATTCTTTGAAAAACCTTTTCAATATATTATAATTCCTTTACTCGAGAAATATCTCTTATTCCTGTTAGAAAACATTTCTAAATATTCACAAATCCTTATTTCCTATATTCAGAAAATATACATTATTAATATTGGAGAATATTTCCGAATTCCCTTTCTTAATTCCTCGTTGACCAATTCATTTCATTTTAACAACAGCGTTACAATCGCTGTTCCCAAATATCTGATTTATCAAACATTTCTTTTAACAACGGCGTTATAATCGCTGTATAGAATTATAGAACACTTATTATAACTATAGCGTTAAGATCGTTGTTAAAACAGTTATTATAATGGCATCGTTAAAATTCCTATTTACATTTACCAAAATACTTATTATACGGCAGCGTTTAAAATCGCTATTAAAAATATTTGGTTTATCAAAATGCAACATGTATTTATTTATTTAAATAAATAAATTAATAAGTAAAAAAATAAATAATGATTAAATTTGATTCAAACGGAAGTAAACTAACTACTTCCCTAATTTCGATATATTCGAATTCCAATAAACAACTCTCATTCGAATACTCTATATTCGATTTATATTCTGAACTTTAGAAACTATTTACCATCCCAGGTAAATTCAAATTTCAAATTCATCATTGAATTTATCCTTCCAATTCCTTTATATCTATTCCACTTTACAAAATATAATTCATTTTATAATTTCCCCTTTTTGGGGTAAAACTAATCGTTTCCCTTTTAAACATTCATCCATTTCCCTTTTCAATCAAATTCCAATTTGAAATCATGTTTCAAATCTAAATTACCTTTATAGATATTTCATTTGCAAAATACTTGGTTTAAGTCATTATTCACTTTAATCGTGAATATATTTCCTTTATATACCATTTGATTTATACTTATAAAAATATTTTAAACCCAAATTTTTATTTATAACCTCTATTCGGAAATATTCATATAAGTATTATTTCCTTTATTTCCAATCATTTAAAATCTCATTTAAAATTTCCTTAATAATTGCTAAGTTTAATCTCACTTCAATTATTGGTTTCAAAAGCCGATTCCTACTTTCCCATATAAATTCAAATTTTGAATTTATATTTAAAGTTATCCAATGATAAATAATTCACTTCATTTATAATCTCGTTCGTAAACAACTTCTTAAATACTTTACTTCATTAACATGTTTTAAATTTCAACTCTATTCGAAGTTTCATTTCTATTTTGGAAATAGATTTCCTTTTTAAAATTCAAATTTCATTTCCTATATTCGAAAATATTTTATGGTATACCAAAATACCAGGTTTCTAGGGTCAAGGTAAACCAAACACAACGTACCAAATCATGGGTTATATAACACCTCATATATCACAATCAAATAAAACAGTAAATAAAATGTTGAGGAATCCAGTTGGATCCCTCCAACCTGTTCCCATGCATCCACAGATGTTAATCAACATCAAAAATATTATTTCACGTCAATATGAAATATCAGAACTAATCGATCAACGATATAATCATATCAACCGATTTTATCAACTATTCAACCAAGCAACCATCACACAGTATAAAATAAATTTAAAAACTTATTTATATAAAAATATAAACAAGTCAGAGTTTAGTGAGGTTACTCACCTTGATTCGCAGTTGAAGATTCTGCTTTGGTTTCAATTGAAATCAAACAAATATTCGATTCTATCATGAAATTCATGTTGCTCCGTTCTCAACCATATTTGTTCCATCACGCAGATTTCTGATATCGTATGACACGGTTATTAACATTATAAGTTTATAAATCAATTTTAATTTATCATTACCTTAATTAATAAAATGTTCTTACCTTTAAATGTTCATTACCGCTAGTATTAGAGTCCCAAACCCTTTTTCGGCATTCAAGAATAACATGGCTACTCCTTCATTACAATGACATGTCCAGCTCACCAATACTTCAATGTTGATATTGTTAGTGTGGCGGGCTCCCATTCGAATTGGGCTGGGCCTTTGCTTATAAATAAAAATAAAAATAAAAGAGGAGTATTTTACATAAACAAAATATTCCCACTTCTTTTTGTTTTGTATATTTGTTTGTTCTTTTTTGTTCTTCTACTCTCTACAGTTTTCACTTTTTCTTTTCTTTTCTCTTCAACACAGTATGTGTCAACCGTATGGTACTCAGTAACCGTATACTCTCCATCATCATGTATCAACATCGTGCATACATCATAGACTCGAACCCAGCGTTTCGGCGCAAGCATTGAATAATCATATCAGAGTGATATCATGACAGTTAATGTTGTGAATAACGCAGCCTTCACCTACTCCGGTATTCTTCGATCCGTTCTTTTAAATATAGAAGGATTCTCCCTTATGCGTAGTTAGTCTTACCATGCTAATGTTACCAGTAACTCCACCACACTAACTCTATTATTACAGTACCTGAAGATTATATGCTACTTCATTATACAGTTGCATTTGGAATTAAACATTGTAGGTGTTTAAATATAGCAGAAATTCTAAACCAATGTTCTCCTTCCACTTCGTTTAGTATATTTTTTCTGCCTCCTAAAATCCTGTCAATTCACCACTTTTCCTACAAGGTAGAACCCCTTTATAAACCAATGCACAAATTATGGTTCGCACTGTTCACCCTTTTAAATGTAGAATACTACGGTGATCGTTTCAAACAGTGTAAGCTAAAAGTGTTCAAGAACCAACTAAGTGACGCACCAATTGTTCTATATCCATTTTCAGTGTCCCCCGTTCCAATTTCTCTCCCTTCTGCCCTGTCCAGTTTCGTTTCTTCTATAATATTGTTTTTTTTAAGTTGGTGCGGTGGATTATTTACATGCACAGTAAATATATACATTTAAAAACAGAGCAATGTATCACTTCATATGTATCAAGTACACAAATGACAATCTAGCCAAATGTATGAATATACACATATGTTTAAATTTTTGTCTTCACTGGCACTTGCAAAACAGTGTATGAAACTAAGAACAGTGTATATGTCGTGAGTAAACCTCCTTCTCAATTTAAATCTGTTGTTAGTTTATATGTCAGTACAAATATATATATACATGTATAAGTTGTATTGGGACCAACTGGATCTTCATATTTAAATCTGGAAACTAAAAGCGTTGTCGGTACAAATATCATTACCGCTTTCTTGTTTGATAACACCACCCTCCTCAACGCCGAAATCTCCATCCACCCTCATCGAAGCCTCAACGTAAACTGTTCCTTTATAATTCAAACTCCACTGCGTTCACCAATGGCCACCGGATCCACCACAACTTTGTCAATTCCTCCACCTCATCAAGACACACCACTGCCTCAACACAGTGGAAGCATCGACACAGCAACACATCCGAATCACCCCAATTAGACCGCATCTGCACGCACCTCCTCGTCGACAAGTAAATCCAAAAAAAAAACCTGACGTCGATTTCACTCCTCAGTGGCCCTCTCTGATTACTTTAAGATGGCTTTGAGCCCACAAATCGGCAGCCCTAGGCGAGCTCCGCCCATGGCCAGAACTCCTACGACTCCGGTTGAACCCATCATCATCGACAACGAAAACTTAGACCACGATGGAAGCTTGAACAAGCTGAAATGGTGACCGAGCATTGCTAAATTATAGGGGGAAGTAGCACTCAGTTTAAGAAATTACACGGATCTGAGTTTGTGATTATTAATTTGTTTATGAAGTTTCGGTTTCTGTCTGAGAATGAGAGAGAAATGCCAAATATTTAAAAGGGAGGAATTGCTTGGCACGCACGGAGTTAAATTTCTTGGCTCTCACGAAAAGCAACCTTGGCAAACACGGCTTCCATTTGCTTGACACCAATGCTGTTGAATGAAGACAAAGTTTTATATTTATTAAATGGCTTTGGTACTTGTTTGTTTTCCACTTTTGCAGCTAGTACCAAATACAGGTTGGTCCGCTCGGGTTTAAGAATAGGCATGCGAATTCAATTTGTTGTGTAGGTCTGCGTTTGATCTTTCTAGCATGTGCAAATGGCAGGTGTAGCATATACTTTATATTTTAGCAACGAACGAAACATGCATGGGTGTATAAGTTGGCTATTTTCTTTGTTTATTTAGGTCTAAATGATTTCGACACTCTTCTGTTAACGTATAGATTTCGGTCAATAGAAATAAAAATATAGCTGGAATCAGTAACGTGTCATGGTCCCAAAAGTATTATAATATCGGTAGTTTAACTTATATTATGAAACCCCAAAATATTGATATAGGGTGCAAAATACTCCAAGTAAAAAATTACGTATTTAATTAATTAAAAATCACAGTAAAATTCTAAAAATTAAATTATAACTACGCCTCAAAAGAACCTTATCCAAATTCAAGACCGATATTTAAATATATTTAAATGACCGTTATGGCTTAAATACGATTCTACAACGACTTTCTAAAAACTTGATTTGGACGTAATTCACAATATATAAGATGAAATCTCGATTTTTCACTTCCATTAGCAAGATACTGTTTAATAAATTCACACGTTTCTTGTTTCACAGAAATCCAATTTATATTGGATTCTGTATATCTAATTGAAGTTTAGATCGTAAATTACGAACTGCCGTGACTTTATGAGCTCATTTTAAATTATATTATAAATTATACGTTTAAATATCATTTTGTTAAATAATTCCTTATAAATTTATATATCTAATTCAAATAAAATATTTAAACAAATTTAAATATTCAGAATTCAACGGATGAAAAATCCGGGTCGTTACAATTTTTCAGTTAACCAGCCATATGGTTTAATACAGAAGGGTCTGGTTTATTTGCAATGCAACGGTGTGAACACATCCTTTCATATTATATCTCAATTCCACATCCACATTAGTATACCGTTGTAAAGGTTACCTATGTAATTGCAATTTATTTGCGTTTCAGCTGTTTGCAACAAAACCCTTGTTGATTCACATCTAATTCATTGCAGATGCTCATGATCCTCATGTAACCGCAAGTTGTATGAGTGTTATATGTAGAACGAAACTGGTTGTCTCTGTAGTGTCTGTGTTGAGTTTGCACTACAAGAAACAGATCATTTAGCGATGGCAAAAAACCATCGACGGTCGTCGCTAGCCGTCGCTAATAACCGTCACTAATTATGTGGATGCTAAGTAAATAGCGTTGAGCTTGGTGGCGGCTTTGGACACCAATTTAGCGACGGCTGGCGACGACAAAGGTGCCACGTGGATAAACGGTTATATTTCCTACAAACGGCTAGAAGCGGTCACTAGCCGTCACCATAAAGCCGTCGCCAACCGTGGCAAAAACTGTGCAAAACCCCTCACTAGCCGTCGCCATACGGGACCAGTAAGTCGTCACCAGCCGTCGCCAAACTGTAACTTTTTTTTATAACTCAGCAGCTAACAAGCCATCAAACCACACCAACTCAAACCCAACATATCCACAACTCATAGACAATCAGTTTCACATTCCGTCACCTCAAATTCACATTCAATCACCTCATAAATGCTATAAATCAACTCATACACCACTAAATATAACCATAAATGATAAACAATCCAAAAACAATCAACATGTCCACATCAAACAAACCAAGTCCAAAATACCATCATCGTCACCATAAAACACCACATACATCTCAAGCTCATCACCAATAAGTAGTTTGTATTTACAAACCAGGTCCAAAAAAAAGGACAAGTACCTACCTACTCATCCTCGCCATCCTCATCCTCATCGTTCTCTTCGTCCTCCTCGTCCTCCTCTATGGTAGCAGGCTCACTCGGCGGCATAACCCCATGCTCCTGAAGGTATGCAGCAATCCGTGCATCCAGCATGGTCTCGAGCTTGTTCTTCTGAGAAATCCTCTAAAGATGGAACCTGCTGTCAAAGCATGATGATCTCCTCCTCATCCTGACGCCTCGTATAAGATGCCTGAGTCCCCGCTATCTGTAATTATCATATTATAACCGTGTATGTAATAAATTAATATTTCTGTGGTATTGTAATGTACATTATATTAAAATATTTAGAAACCATTGTCAAAAGTTTTTTTGGATACTATACATGGTTTATACAATGATTGTAATAGAGTTATAGATATCAAAGTGATATTAATTTAATTATTCATGCCAGTAAGAGATAAACTTAATATGTGATATTTGTTTACGTGGATTGAGTACCTAAGTGATATTAATTAATAGCACTTGGATATGTTTAAATCCTTTAATAAAACGCTTTACCTCTATGTTTCCAAAGTCGTAGCGTCTACCCCTAGTAGGCGGGTCGATGATTTTGTTCCAAAGGCGATTGCACTCCTCCACGTCCGGCTCTTGACCTAACTGCGTCGCTCGAGCATCTAAGGCCGCCCTGTATTTGTCCTGCGATAGCGGACAATTATGGAATACATTAAATATTCGATTTCAAAATAACAATGTGAAATACAAATTATTACAATTGCTAACTATCGTTTTACATGACTTAGGGTCCATCCAAGTATATGTGGTGTTACCCTCCTCATCTGTCCGCTCGACGACATGAGTCTGTGTAAACACCTCAACAAGTGTAGGCTCCCGTTGGAGAGTCGACATCTGAAATAATACAATATATATTTGGAGTTTATCAATAAGATTTAAAAAGTTTAGAACTATTTGTAAATGTGATTTATCATTCGTACCAATTCGCGACGATGTTGGGAGAAGGACTTAGACCCAGCCCAATGCAAAGCAGGATTTTTGAGCCTGTTTGCTCGGTTTCGCTCTGAAAGCTCCTGTATATTTAATTATATGATTAATTGATGGATATACAAAATAAAATTTTAAAATAAGCTTAATTAATTTACCCTTGCAGCTTCTGTGGCCCACAATTTCTGGAAATTGGCGTAGACCTCCTCGCTCATCCACCGAGGCCTCTTTCTCGCTACTTTTGCCTTGTATACATTGCCTGAATAATTTTTCCTCATCTTCTGGTTCCATGCGGGGAGGAAAACATCCATATCTTCTTCCCGGACCCATACAACACACTATAAATTAACAAACAAATTGTATTACATATTTTATATAATTTTGCAAATGAGAAATATATTTATACTTACAAGAACCGCCGCGATGATGGAATTCCTAATCTGCATAGGAATATCGTCCCAGTGAGGCCACGCCTCTGTCCACCTAGCGACATATGCATTTCTAGACACACGTAAAACAACATCTCCTGGAATAATATCAAACCCCCTGCAGAAAGTACGATATTAGCATTTAATAACTTTTGAATACTAAGCATTTACGAAATTAAAAACTTACCCTGTGGACTTGGGCACAAGCTCTATGACCAGACGTGTATCCGGTGCTGTACCACTCGCACCTACCTCTGAACTGTGGGTAGGTCGGTGTCTAGGAGGCATATCTGTCAGGAAAGTAAAAATTCATATATCATTATGCACATCCATTATCAAATAAACTCATACAACATATATTATCAAATGCAACTACAAGACCCATTTACATAAAAGAAGAAGAACCAGATAATAGATAACCGTAGCACATCATATAAATTCACAAAATAGTACATCATATAAGTTCACAACATAACACATCATATAAGTTCACAACATAACTCATATATCATTATGCCTGAATCATTGTACGTACGTATGTAAACAACTAACAATACAAATAATATTCTTCTTCTTCGTTTTCTGATTCGGTCTCATACTCTATATCATTGTCCTCTGTACTCTCAAAAGCTTCTATTAATTCATTTGATTCATCGTTTAAAGACTCTAAATTAACATCATTCACAATTATTATTTCATCGTTTTGATTTGCATCCGTTTGATACGCTGCATCATCTGGAATAGCAATTCCTTCAAATGTAAATCTTGCCTTTGTTTTAATTACAGCAGACCAATCTGCTTTATCTCTTTTTAAGGATGGATATGGAGCAAAGTAAACTTGTAATGCTTGCTTTGCCAATACAAAAGGATCATACACATCCACGGAGGTAAATTATGAGGAGTAACGATAATAGGCCAAGATGAATATTTACTACCAAACTGAGAAAATAGTGAAAACCCATCTGTACATAAACCAAGTCTGACGTTACGGCTCTCTGCGGAAAATGTAAGATACATCCTATCAAAATGTTTCCATGCTTCTCCATCCGATGGATGTGTCAAAGTTCCATCTTCTTGTGTTCGCACACTATGCCATCGCATATGACATGCAGTGACTGAGGATGCATATAACCATTGTAGTCTAGGGATGATTGGTAAATAATGCATTCTTGTGTACGGAACTTCCTTACCTTTCTGTTTTCTAGGTTTATACCTTTCCCCGCCACATTTTTTACAGTTTCTAAGATTAATATCATCTTTCCAATACAACATGCAACCTTTAACACAAGAATCTATTTTTTGGTACGACAAACCGAAAGCCGACATTAGTGTTTTCACTTTGTAATGACTATCGCACATCAGATTATCGGGTGGCATATGTCTTTTTGCGGCTTGTACAACCACTGTAAATGCAACTTCTGTATGGTTAAATTTTGATTTCATGGTGATGTACTCAGCGGTTACCGATAATTCAGTTCCACTTTCACAACCATTCCACAATGGCCGCTTAGCTGAAGCCAATAAATCATATATTTTTCTGGCTTCCGTGTTCGGTTCTTTTTCAATATTGACGACGTCGTCGTCAACTTAATCGGTAGGGAACATTGACCGTGCTGCATCTTCCACCATATCTTCTATTGGATTCGTCATAACTAATTCGACCTCCGATGCTACAGGATTTACTATAGGCGCAACAAGTTCTCCATGACGATCCCATAAATAATAATTTGGCACAAAACCTGATTTATACAAATGTACTTTAACGATGTCTGGTTTATGAAACCTCATCAGTTTACACTTACTACACGGACAACGAAGCTCCTCGTAATTTCGATTATTAGATACTGCAAATCTAACAAATACATTTACACCATTATAGAAATGTTCTTTCACTGAGCCTTTCATTCCAATTCTAACTTCATACATCCAACTACGGTCAATGTAATAATCGAACATTTTTCCTAATCCAAAAATATATGTCAGTGATTTCGATAACACATACATATGTTGTTCAAAGAATTTATTCAACGCATGAATATTATTAATGGTTCATACATACAATAAATATGTGATTTTTATTGTTCAAAGAATTTATTCAACACATGAATATTTTTAGTGGTTCATACATACAATATAAATGTGAATTTTATTGTTCAAAGAATTTATTCAACACATGAATATTTTTAGTGGTTCATACATAATAAAAATGTGACTTTTATTATCTAAACAATTTATTTATATCATGAATAAATTATCAACACATGGACATATTTCAACATATGAAAATAATTCAAACACATGAATATTTCTGAAAATTTCGGCAACATAACGGCAGGGTAATTAAAACCGGCACCATCCCGATGTACGGCTCCTCGCGCTACCTTAAAGCCTCGCGGCTTTTGACAAGGGGAATTTCAATAATCTATTTCGTACGCAGACGATTTTTTTTCCACAAACTAATCCTATTTGTTTTCAACCAAAATCAACCATAATCAACAAACAACCATTCGTAATATTCACCAAATTTCACATCACAACCCAATAATTTCGGAACCATCGCTTTTAAATAGCTATATCCAACAACATGTATACCAATCCCATATCAAGTAACATACCATGTTCACGCACAAAAATTAGTAACATACAATGTTCACTAATAAACAACTAAATTCACATTTTAGGGTTTTCAATCATAACTAAATTAACAATAATTCAACAATCATAATATAATCACATAACAAATACATTTAAATAACTGTTAATTAGTTAAATTAGGAAATTAGGTTAGAAATATTACCTAGAATTAAAGAGTGAAGAGGGGGGAGGAGGAGGTCAGCGGCGACGGAGCTTGGCCGGTCGAGGTGGCGACGGTCGGCGTCGGTTGGCGATGACAGTTTTTTTTAAATCGCGGAGGGAGGGGTTTAATTTGGGGCAAAAGTGAATGATCGATCTGGACTGTAGGCTCGCGGTATATCAATTTTTTGGTGACGGCTGGCGACGACCGCTATTTTTAACTGTCGCCCCTAGCCGAAACTAAACTGCCCCTTTCTTGTAGTGTTGATTCCCTCTGGCTGCCATATTTCTACTGTGTGTAAATTCTGCTAAAACAAAGTGTCGTATAGTTCAGATTACAATATTTTTTGACAAGCTTTACCAATATTATGAAACATATGCTGGCATTAATAGTTTAGAGTGAAGTTACTAAGCCTGTATGAATCTTTTCTCATACTTAAGCAAAAAGATTCCCTACCTTTGCATTGCTTGGCTTAGAACTACTGGACGATTAGCTCAATCCCAGTGGATGCTTAATGAGGCCACCTAATGCATCTTAGGTTGGCAAAATGAAGTTAGGCAGCATGTTGCACTGACATCTCTCCCAGTAATTATGTTGCTTCTTTGCCTAAAATTAATCTTTAATGTGTCTTTATTCTAACTCTTTTAGTTTTTTTTTGAATCCAAAACTTTTAGTCTAATACATTTTAAAAGACGTTTTGTGCAAAATTATTATATGTTTAAAGAAAATACTTCTAATATTCCATGCGAAATTTTCATACATTCAAAGAAAATACAACCTGGCTTATATTATTAATATCAGTTCTTCAAGTTTTCCCATTTTTGTCCAGATTCATTATCATATAGGTTAAAGATATTGATTTTAAAATCGGGATTTTATTTCCATCAAGAAAATAAGTTAAAAGGTACTATTTTTACACTCGTACATTTCCGTTCTTTGTTGATGAGCCTAGTCTGCAACTAGTAATAAAATCATCCATGCATAACAGACGATTCCTCCATTCTAGAAGCCATCTTCACCTTTGCTACACCACCGGCCTAGTAAGTGCTATCCTTTGTAAGTTCACCGATTTGAGGATTATATTATTATTTTTCTTTATTTTGAAAAAAACAAATTTTGAAAGATATATATTTTTTTAATAAAAAACACTAAGTTATGTGTTCCAGTGTTCTGTGTCATATGCATATATGAGCTATTTCAGTGTGGGTTATAGGGTTTCTTCGTTTATGTATATGAGTGCTGAGTTGTTGGTGATTGAATATACATAAGAGTATGTGAATATATAGTGTAGCCTGGGGTAAGAACATATATAGGTGTGTGTATTTGGGTGATTATCCGGGTGAGCTTGTATAGATGCGATTGTGAGGGAACTATTTTATTCATAGGTTTCTTGTGAAGTCAGATATCTAATGGATAATTGCATCAAACGAATTAGGACAAACACTATCTGATTCTCAAAGTCAGAATGAGATTCATCACAGAACACTTTTGAGGCAAAAATGATATATAGTTTTAGTATTTTGTTAAGATTATGTCATGCTTTTATTATTATGAACTTGTTATTTGAATTTAATATTGCATGTTGTATCATTGTATAGGTTTGTTATAACTGTTCTTTACATCTTTTTCCGTAGATATACGATGTCTGAATTGGACTTATTCATTGTTTAGTGTGAATGATGTCTGTATTGGACTGTATATCATACCTTAATTTTCAATGTCATTGCTTTTCATTTGACTTATTCATGAATGATGCCTTAAGATAAATTTTTGTCGTATTAGTTAACGTTTCTTTTATTTAGAGATAACAACAAATGGATGGTTCATTGAAACTTGATAAAACACAAAGTAACACAGTAACACATGTACATGCAACCATTAATTAGCTACTCAATTTTATGCTTCAGTATTTCCAAGTTAGAGACAAAGCAAAAACAAAGCATACCATATGAAAATTGGATTAGTGGAAGAAGCCAAAAATTAAATGTTAGTACAACTTACAAGAAACTCGGATGCATTATTATTCATAATATATAATTGGATAAGAGGAAGAAGCTGAAAATTTGATTGCCAACTCCCTTCCAAGCTTTGGGATTACGATTCGGGATCTTGGTGTTAGGGACTGCGGAAAGGATCGTTAAGGCAAAGCAAATACTAGATGGGTGAATAGTGTTTGTAAGAATTTTAAACAGAACTTAAATCTAAATAGAATTATGGAGTGAATCAAACAACACAAACACAATCACAAACACCAATTCATACGCAAATGCAAAATAAACAGAAATAAAGGCAAATGCAAAAAAGGAAAGAACACACCGGATTTTATACTTGTCCGGATCACTCCTACGTCCAGTCCCGCACAACGCTGGATTATCAGAGTTTTATTACTATTTTCAAATAACCATATACACTCTCCTTGATTTCACAGCTCAACAAGGAGACAATGACTCCTATCCCTTGAATTCACGACTCAACAAGGGCACACCGACTCCTAAACCTTGATTTCACGGATTCAAGGATAAAACCGTTTATCTTAACTTATAAATTGGATCTTTCAATCCAAGAAATTACAAAACAGCCCTATAACTCTACAATAGCACTTGATTCAGAGAGTAGAGAGTGTAGAGAGAAGAAGTTTGATCAATTCAGAAGTGAATTCGGCATAGTATAAGTGCAAAAACCATAAAAATGAATAAGAATAATGGTAGGATGAAAGGAGATGAAGATAGAGAAGAAGAGATGTTAGAAAATTCGGTTTTGGCCTCTTTTTATACAGAATGAAGGGTTGCATTGTTTCTGAAACATTTCAAATAGTGAAAAGACACTTCTCTTCAAAATTAAAAAAACTAACTGTTATATGTCGACATACATATTATGCTATGTTGACATACCTATGTACAAAATTGATTTTCAAAGCATTTTCAAGTGTTTTGATATAAAACTAATTCTAGAAATTCTTGAATAAAATTGTAATGTTGTAAATCAGTATTATATGATAGAAAAACATATGAAACCATATTTTTAAACTATATTGTAACGACCCAAATTTTTGACCATTCAAATCAACAATAAACCACACATGTCGACCTAAACAAATCGCAAATGCAGGTAGTTATTGGGAAAAAGAAGAAAAAAAGAAAGAAAGAAGGGAAAAACCAAATCACAGAATCTCACAGCGGAAGGACAACATATAATAAATAAATAGCAATTAAAGCAGTTGAAATGTATACATTGGTTATAACATTCAAATGAATATCAGAGTTACACATATACAGATGTACATAATAAGCAGCGGAAAATACCTATATATGATAAATGTATATACAAATCTTCGTCTTCGATCTCCAAGGCACAGTCATCTTCAGTAACTGCGATGTCTGCTGACCCGAGCGTATTGCATAAAAAGAAAACACAACAAACACTCGGATCAGCACTAAATCATCTCATATTAGTCAAATCAAAATACGAAATAACATCAGTATCATGGGTGCAGTAACTCAAGAGATGTTACGGGATTTTTCCATCTCTCGAGGATCCGTTAAACTAATATCTATATAGTAATACGCTATTATTATAATGTCTATTCAGTAAAGTATAAATACTGAAAATAGCGTAAGCAGGATTACATTTTTACCCTTACACCGTTTATAATACCGTAGTCTATACAGTACCGTAAACCCACCGTAAACGATGGCATCAGAGGGCACTCCATAGGTACGGTACAAATCAAAATCGTATGGGCTCGATAAGGATATATGACAAGGCACTCGAGGCAATACCCAGGGTAGGATTCTACCAATTGCACTCCCGGACCGGTGGTAACGCATAGCAGCCACTACCGCCCACCTCGGAACACACTCCCAAAGTCATAAATGGGCCCAAATCATCATCATCATCATAGTCATAGAAATAGTATCGAAGAAGTGTGTCCGATCAAAGGTGCTACCTCAATTAGTCACGGTATAGCTCCTGTTTTAGTCATTTCAGTTCTGACCCGAAGGTCAGGGCTATTTCGTCATCGATCATGTTCTTCGATTCAATAATCGCCTCCAAGTCATCATACTCGTTCCGGATACGTCATAACGTTCACAGTTGTCAAAGTGGTATCGACACTGACAGAGAGTATGCCTTATGTCGACTCCGGTCTCTTTAACAACCAACGCTTACATATTTTCACATCGGTCGGCTCTTTTATACTTGAAAGGTTCGCTTTCATATCAAAATATCATATTTTGTTTCGAACCAATTTATATTCAAATAAAATAAAATTTCATATCAATATATCATAAATCATCCCAAGCCGATTTTATTCTAAATTAGAATATATCCCATACCATTATATTATAATCATATAATATTTCCAAAACGAAATATTCAAATAGAATATAATTTACCTCAAAGGTTTCCAATTATCTCGGATTCTCATCTCGACTCCATTTGAACCAGTGGTTCAAACTCAAGCATTTCCATTCGGAAGAATTTAAAATTTGAGAAAATACTTGTAAACTAAATGTTCATATAATAATAATAATAATAATAATAAATTTTTATATAATAAATATATATAGATGTATATATAGAATATAATAGTTAAGATAAATTAGTAATTTAAACATTATATATATACTTAAAATAAGATTTACTAGAAACCTTTGAAAATGAATTATAAGGAAATTATTTAAATACAATAGTAGTAAGTAAAGGTAATTAATAGTTTTAAAGCTAGAATAATCATTTAGAATCAAAGCATAAATAATTAAAAATAAATTTCTCAAATCAAATCCTTTCTTCCTTCCAAATTCCAAATACTTGAATTTATCCTCCGGTCTCAACGGAGTTCATTAAATTCCTTATCTCGTTTCAAACTCGTTCAAACAACTACTTGATTTCAAGAGTTCCGAGATATATATATTCCAACTGAGTTAAACAACTCAGATACCCTTGATTTCTAAATTCCCCAAAATTTGATTTCCATAAGAAATTCTTCTTACTTCTAATCCAACTCTTATTCTGGAAAGTTTTCAATTCATATTCAAACCCCAATTTAGATATTTCTATTTTGGTTTGGAAAATTCCTTCAACCCTTTTAATCATCATCCCAGTTCAGAATCTTTAAAGAATTTAAAATCGAGTATCGACACATTCTTTTAAATGAAATTCTATCAAATAAAATTTCAATATTAAAATCATTTAACCAACCGATGTCTGTATATAATTATCTATCCAATGGCCAAGTGGTTTAATATTAAATTTCTCGATATTTCAGGGATGGATCTATCATTTCAATCCAAATCAGGGTCACAGAGATTTATCATTTCACTCTGTGTTCTTAATTCATTTTATCGATAAATCCCGGGTTCATTAGATGCCCGCAACATCAAGGGTAAATGGGGTTTATCGTCAAAATCAACATGCATTACAATATACTGAATAAAGAGCATAAAAATGTCACTATAAATTCAGTAATAAATTTCAACCAACATCCATCACAACCATTTCATTCAACTGATCAGCGTGAAACTGTTTCAGGATTTTACAAGGGTTCGAATTCAACTAGAGATTTAAATTAAATTAAATAACAAATCAATTACTTAAATTGCATGTTAACACACTTGCATGTTAAATTTAAGCCACACATCAACAATCCAACACAACCATACAACCAAGCTTACTTCATAATTTAATTCAATAAATATGGGAATAATTCAGTATTTCGTGAGTGAGAAAATCACTCACCTTTGGGTCCTTAGTGGATCGGACGTCCAAAAGAAGCCCAAAATTTGACAGTCTCTAAATGCAGCGAATCCAGTCTCAGATCGTCCGCAATTCCGCCACGATCCCAACGCAACAAACCGCGTCCAAATCCGAGTTAATATGAAGAAGTTATCAGCATTTTTCCATTTGAATCTCGAAATATATAAATTAATTTAAAATTAAACTCACCCTATCATCATTTGACACGTCAGCGCTCCCTTAACCTCTTCTTCCCGCTCCTCTACGCTACAGGAACCGTCGCTTGAACCCAAAACCCGTCAACTTTGACCACCTCTCCACCAAGATTCTGACCACCGTTCATCATGAGCCAACCACCATCGTCGAGTTCATCCCGAGGCGCACGCACCAGTACCGGAGCCACCAGGTCCGGTGGACCCCATCGCCGCCAGCAGATCGATGAACGGACGCCCTTTCCAACCTTCAAACTCCAAATTCCGTCGATCTAGACCACGATAGATCGCATGCAAGGCACCGTTAAACTCGTATCGTCCTTCTCTACAAAACCCATAAGTTAATTTCTCCGATTTGTCGCTAGATTGAAAACCCCCAAATTTGCATGTTAGGTTACGAAAATTTGAACCTTTGACCACGAATTCCGGCCACATCGTTCGCTGCATGTCAGATCTGAGGACATACGTAGCTTCGTATCGTCGAGAGCTTCGATTCGGTATATAATTTGATATGGTTTGAGGAGATTTGGTTTTTAAAGTTTGCATTTTTATCTCAGCTAGGGTTTGTAAGAATGGTTTCAGCCATTAGAGATAAAATTTGGCGAAGTAAATTATACGTGTAGTGAAAAATGGCTGATGTAGTGGTAATGGGTTTTATTTATATATAATTATAGGGCCCAAATATGAGAAATACTCAATTATCCATTTACAAGGCTCTCGTTCCCAATTTCTCTCGTACGATCAAACGGTAAGTCGGATTGTAACGCAAATTGACATCTTACCATACTTCTCCGTTCCGGTTCCGATGGCGCCAGTTTCGTCGAATTCCGAGACAGTCGTCAAAGCCGTTAAATTCTACAGTTAATTAATTAAATAAATATTCAATTATTCGATTAACTGTTTTAAATTCAAATTTAAATATTTATAAATTCAAATTTAAACCAATTTATAACTAAAAAAAAATAAAAAATTCTATAAACTTATTTCACAAATTTTAAGTTCCATATTTAATTATATCTCAAATTTGAAATTTTGAATTTCAAATTAAATTTAAACAAATAAAAATCCATTGTTTAACAATTCAAATCTGAATTCCTCTTTAACTTAAATATTTCAAAATCCCACTTAACTCAAATTACCACTTAAATAAAGTTTATAGATCGATTCCACAAATTCTAAGTTCTCAAGTTGGTTATTTAAAATTTCTGCTTTGAATTCCAATTATTATTCACAACTTAGAATTTCACCATTTTTAATTTAAATTTGAATTCTACCTTTAACTTAACCACTCAGATTAAATTTAAATATTAAATTCAAATCATAGTCTTATTAAATAGAACTAAAATCTGAAACTCTATTTATACTAACTTCACATAATTACCAACATTTAAATCCAACAAAATTTGATTTTCTTAATATATTACAAT